>JAPXFY010000034.1:35765911-35770911 GCA_030674185.1 Monoplex corrugatus
CTTTTAAATAATTTACCCGCGAAATTGATTGAATATTTACAGTCTCATACAAAAATGCTGGGAAAGTGGTTGCATACCTGTCATTTGGAAGACTTTGTGTTACCTATACCCACAGTTAATAGACCCCGCTCTGATCCAGGTAGTTACAGACATATCTCATTTATGACCAATGTTTCCAAACTGATGGAACACATTATACTGAACCGACCAACTTACTTTTGTAAGAAAAAGATATAATACCTATTAATCAATCTGGATTTCATAAAGGTAGATCGACGACAGATCATTTAATCAAAATAACAACTCAAATATAAAATCGGTTTGCTACAAGGAAAAATGTACCAGCTACTCATTTTCAAAATTAAAAAAATGCAGTCAAATCTGGCATTGGACACTTTTATTGAAATTAAAACATACTGGTCTCACAGGTGTAACAAGAGTGCCTTGCTCTGTTACGATCTTTCCCCATTTACTTACAACGCTCAAAGGCAACACCGTGTAGCGTGCTTGCCTAGATCAAAAACGCCTTGCGTTCTCTTGGTCAAATTATACTGTTATCTCACAGCCTCTGCATATCCATAGCTATGCATTGAACATTCCAAGGATCTAGCCAGTACATGACGATTGTAGATAACACACTGCTAAACAATTAGCAGATCTACAATGTGTACGTGTACTCTAAAGTGGGCCTACTACAAGATTTTGTCGTCATCTCCAGTCAGTATTACGTTGTAGTTTTACAGAACGTAGAGGGGGCCGTCACTAATGTATGGCGCCCTCAGCATTGTAAAACAACCACCGTGTCATTGCCAGAATGTAGCCGGCGGGAACACTTAGACAATGACCGCAGGGTGTGTTGCAATAGCCACTCGCGAAACTGCCGGACAATGACCAGTGTCTCACTTGTGTGTACTGACGCACTGCGTTAAAACTACACACTAAGTGTTGATTTATTAATTAGGTGAGAACAACCAAGCAGACCTTGTTATCTGAAAGGTTTGAAATTTGAAAATATGACCATCATGCTCTGTTCCCAGAGTACAAATTAACAAGGCGCATCATAGCGTGTGCTTTTCCACCACCACTCACAGTCTCACCAGAGGTGCCCTTTCCTGCCACCACTCTTAGTCTCACAGCAGGTGATCAACTTCATGGCGTTACTGTAGTAAATTCTGGATTTTTATCACTTTATTATTCATTGTCATTTGCAGTAAGCTTAGACGTTAATGTCTCTTATTTCTTTAGATTCTAGCTCGAGTCTATTGAGTACCGCGCTAGATTTGCAGAATTCGCACAGTGAGAAAGTATGTTTTGATCTAAACGATGTGCAATCTCACAAGATCTGTAGCACTTAGCATGGCAGCCACCATTGTAAAGATGGGACTGAGGTTTAAATGTAATAACCACTATAGATTTAGCCCCTATTTTCATGTGGCTATTGTAGGACTATTGACAACCATATTCTGCCAAAAGCCAAGATACAAGGCATTGTTGTGCAGAGGAAGAGTATTTTATACTTGACAAGGTTGTATTCACATACTGACATGATGACTGGTGAAACACGTGCTCAGCTAATTGATCTGTTTAGTGTATCCCTTAGCTGATCAGCACCACTGATAATCATGTATAGAGTGTTGTTTTGATGACATGGTTTAATAGTAATATGCTATACTATTTTGTTATCATTGTCTCTAGCACTTGATCTAGAAGTATACTTAATCACATAGAGATAATGGGTAATAGATTACTCAAGTGTGTTGTTCTCTCAACACTGCTGACTGCTATTTGATTAGGTTCTGTTTGTGATGACATAGTTCTCATTGTCAAATAGGCCTACTATGTCATCACCACTGAATATTAACTGTCTGAAAGCTACCAAGATGCAATGCATTATTGTGCACTATTTTATACTTGATAATGTTGTATGTGTATACATAATGGTAGTTGATGAAACATGTGCTCAGCGAACTGATCCAATTGTTGTATCCCTTGTCTGCTCAGCACCAGTGCTAATCATTATAGAATGTTGCTTTGATGACATAGCTTAACTAGTAATATGCTATGCTATTTTGTCATCACTATCTCTAGCACTAGACATAGAATTACACATAACTACATGGAGCAAATATTTAATGGATGACTCAAGTGTGTTGACTGCTATTCAATAAGGCAGACCTACTGTTTGTGACGACAGCTCCCATAGTCAAATACTATGTTTGTCTCACTACTGAAGATTAACTGTCCAATAGCTGCCCACTCAGATGTTATGTTACAACTAACTCAGCCCATGGTGGCCGAACAGCTTAATATGACTGTGCATTATTTTGCCAGTACATTATTGAAAGTCTACTCTATGCTAAGGCTATTGAACAAGCAGTATGGTAGTTTACCCTCAACTTATCAAAGGGTTACTCAATGTTTTGTCACCAATTATTTGTTCCATGTTTACAAGTGCTAGTGCTTAAGAGTGTAAATATCGACACCACATATTTTGGTATAATGTAGTAGTTTTTTTACGCAACGTTTTGTTATCAATTATTTGTTGCATGTTTACAAATGCTAGTGCTTTTGTTTGTAAATGTAGACATCTTCTGTTTTATTATAATGTAGCGATTCATTCTTGTACATTGACATTGTTAGTTCACAAAATGTATACTTTGTCAGTGTATTTATGAAACTTATTTTGTGTCTTACAGGCACTGTCTTCCTTTCCCTGTCTTCTTTCGTTCTTCGTCTTCTTTTCTCAATAATAAAGAGTCAAGCACCAAAACGAGGACTTGTCTTTTGATTGAGAGACTTCCCTTTCTGCTCTGGATTCAACCGACCACCACAGCAAGCAATCATCATCATCCCATACCCCCTTAACCACCTCGCTCCATCTCATCTGGCGCTGCGACCAATCATCATAATCGTAACCCCTTAACCGCTCGATCCATCTCACAGGTAATCTTTATCTTTGTTGTAGTTGCTGCCCACAAATGCAAAGAAACATTAAAAGATTATAACCAGCCGTGTAGTGAATTAAACTGACACAGTATTAGCCACAAATGACAGTTGTTGTTGTTGTTTTCTTTTAGACACATGATCTGCATCTCTCGTGTTCCTACGCCGCCATGCCACTCATTTCAATTTTCAAACACACTCTCAAACCCATGAGACCATGGCATGAAGGCCACAGAAGCTGGGACAGTTTTTGACAATGTCATTATGATGAGAGTGGGGATGATCGTGATGATTCTATGGAATGCCAGTTTGGATTGGGGCTGCATATCTGGTTTTGATTTCATATATTCCGGCATCAACCAGGCCTGAGGGATACAAATAAATGCTGCGCTGGACAGGAAATTTGAGCAATGCCATCAATGATGCATCCATACAATGTATGAGACTTAACTGTGTGGTGGCAGTCTTCCCAAATAGCTTACAACACTGAACTTTATTGAAGAGCCAGTCATGGCTGAGAAGTCTAATTGTTTGTACTGATAACAGCTAGAAGTCATGACCTCCCATTCAATAGTGTGTTGGGCTAACCTCATCCCTTCCCCAAACATATTTTAGCTTAACCGGTTAGTTCATGCACCCTGTTCCAGTAAGTTGGTAGACTGCGTGTGGGTGTCAAAGGGTTTACTGGTTCAGGCACTTGGTGTGTATGTTGCTAAACTATGGTTGGCATAAACATGACGGTATTTTCTCACTTCTAGCACATGATTATCAATATATCACTCACTGCTGATTTACACTGGTACAGCGATATATGATCAAGGTATCAACTACATGTAGTCCAACTGATCACTGCTTGTCAACTAATTCTAATCTATACATGTATGCATCAGTCCTCTTTGCGTTTCAAACATGTTGAACTTTCATGCTTACTTTACAAAACATACCACAAAAAAAAAACAAAACACAATGAGCAGTGTGTAAATTAAATCAACCCATTTTCCACTGAATAGCAGTTCCAGCATAGTACCTGAAAAGGTTTCATATAAAATGATATGTCGTCCTCTACCCCTCCGAGAATTGTCCAATGCAACTTTTGATATCAATTATACTGGTAATGATTTAAGAAAATAAAAAAAAAATGTTAATCTACATTTGGTAAGAACTGACATTCAGTCACATCTACATAAAAACGTACGTCACTGATGGCCCTCTTCTAGATAATGGTGAAGCAGGCACTGGCATTATAATTCCAAAATTTAAAGTACAGAAGTCTTATTCTTTAGGGTAGGTATATTCGATATTAACTTATAAATTAGTTGCCATCCTATTGGCAATGAACTATATAATGGATCTACCCATAGTTTTGTTCAGTATCTTAATATGTATAGAATCGAAATCTGCATAACGATCCCTAAAAAGTTGTGAGTAATTATAAAGGAAACAGTGCCTTAATGTTTCAGATGAAAAGAGTTAATTCGTTGTTTAATAACAAATAATAGATATAACTTTGTGTTGGATCCAATCACACTCTTGTATAATATACAATGCCTGGGTTGACAGAATATCTAAAGATGCAGTAATGAATAGGGATGGCAGTACAAAACGTGAGTTAGTACTCTCTGAGCATGAAACTGAAACACAATAAAAGCACAATGTAACTACGCCCTTTTCACCGTAAATTACCAGGATTTCACAAAACTGGAAATTATTATTATTATTATTAAGGGCATTTAGAGCGCCTAATCTTTCTGGAAAGCCCTAAGCGCTTACAAACTGTACAATACACATTACATCGAACATAGAAACATAGGCCTAATATAATTTTCATCATACATGGCGGACCTCTGTCACTCCATCCCACAAGCACATACACACCGTTAATAATATCAAATATTAGTACCTACTCTCTGGCACACACACACATATCCTCCTCCCACCCCGAGACATATCTATAGGCGCACAGCAATAACATACACAGAAGCACGCTAGCGCGCAGACAGCATAGCTCTTTTAGGTTAATAAATTTCAGAGAGGAAAGAGATGCGTTTTCAAGCCAG
>JAPXFY010000034.1:35775911-35797827 GCA_030674185.1 Monoplex corrugatus
CTGGAGCAGCATTTTATGTTCCAAGATTTAAATTAAGATAAAAAAAGTCATTTTTCGTTGGGGCAAACTTATCGATCTTTACAGCGGAATTGGTCGCTATTAATCAAGCATTGCATTATCTGGTAAATCTTAAACCCATGTCTTTCAGGGTGGTTCTCTTTGTTGACTCAGGGTCTGTATTGTGTGCCTTGCGGTCTTTTGATGCCGACACAAGACCTGATTTAATTACTGAGGCAGGTCATCTTGTACATCGTTTGGGGGTCGAGGGTGCAGGTATCAGTTTATGCTGGGTGCCTTCTCATGTTGGTCTTCACGGCAGCGAAGTGGTTGACAGAGCAGCTAAGCAGGGCGCCCAGAATGCTGATAATGCTATAGAATTACATGTTCATACCTCCGTGGAAGGAGCTTGCGGCTTGCTCGGGTCGGCCTCGTGGACTCGATTTCGTGAACATTCAGATGAACAGTTTGTGTCGCAACAGGTGATAAAACTTACCGTTCAAACTGTATGTAGAGAATTGCGGTGTTCTTCCGTGTGTCATTTGGGATCGATTGTTGCTGTTTGTTTTCGTGTTCGGCTGGACGCATTGAGGGCAAGATATTGTGGGGGTGTCAGGTGTGTTTGCGGCGAACGGTTCACACTGTTTCACTGTTTATTCTGCTGCAGAATGCTGCGTTCTTTTTTACCGAGGGTGTTTTACTCAGGAGAAGTATTCTGAGAATCATTTCCAGAAAATTACATCAGATCAAACGTTGTTAGTTGGAGTTTCGGAGTCGTTGGTTCGCAGTCCTGTTGATGCATTGCTTTGACTTTGTTCGGTTTGTATTTTAGTGTTACAATTTCCCTTCACGTTGTTGAAGTTAATTGTTGGTGTCGAGTTCTCGTTCCATTTTACTGTTCCCCCACCTGCTAATGTCTTTTTCCTCTGTCTTCCCTCTGCCCGAGTCCAGCCCGTCCAACTATCGTTCTACATTTTATTTTGTTCACTTTTTTTTTTTTTTTTAAATTTCCCCTTCCCCCCCTCCCCCGTCTAATATCACTTAGAGTGAAAAGACGTTAAATTAAAGAACGAACATATATGTCAGTGGCAAATGTTATGCGTCTAGTGTATCGGCTAGTGACTGCGTGCTTGTCACCCCTCACTCTCAGCCTGCACCACTGGCTAGCACTGCTGCTTGCAGCTATGCGAAAAGAAGAGCAGAATGCGTAAGTCTCTTCCTGTCAGTACATAGCCTCTCCATCAGCAAGTCCTACGTTATGCATCCTCGTGGCGACATGCGGTAACTGAGCACCTCACGGACTCAGGCTAAATCTCGAGGGACTCGGAGGAGGTCTGGCCCCCAGACGTGCGGCACGCAGGCCCACCCGTGCGTGGATATGCCCTGGTACCCAAGAACCAGACCCACAGCTATGGGTAAATAGCTCCACTGCCTTGTGGACATCTCGGGAGAGAATAAGGCTAGCGGATAGACCGCAAAAAAAACAAACAACAACAAAAAAATGATGGAAGGCATCGGGAAACCACCATCGTAGTCTCCCAAGAACATAATGGATAAAACAAAGAAGGAAAATGAAGATAACGACGTGAATGTGTTCCGATGGAGCACCTTTGTCTGGTAGGGACCGTCATGCAGCACAGGTGACACCAGACCGTCAGCCAGATACTGCGACCAAAACCAAAATCAAACTCAAAAATACCAAGATCGCAACATGGAATATGAGGAATTTGCTGGAAAAGGGAAAATTAGAGAATGTCAAAATGGAGATAGAAAGGCTTAACATAAGTAAATTAGGACTAGGGAAAGTGGGATGGAAGGGACGGGCATGATAACATCTGGAGAGTATACAGTGATATACTCTGGTGGAAACTCACATGAAAGAGGAGTAGGCGTTGTAATGGACAGGGACAAATCAAAAGCAGTTAAGGGATACTGGGCTGTGTCCGACAGAGTCTTGCTGGTCAAATTGGGAGGCAGATCATTTGATATCAACATCATTCAGGTGTATGCACCAACATCCACAAGTACTCAGGAAGATATCGACAACTTCTACGGAGTAATAGAGATGGCCAAGGCCCGATGCAAATCACAAGAAGTTACAGTAATAATGGGAGATTTTAATGCTAAAGTGGGAAAGGATTTGTCCCTGTCCATTACAACGTGTGTGAGTAGATGTCGCGCCAGCAGGCAGCAAAAGTGTGTGTGGTATTTTACAGTGATTTTATCGTGGTTCTATTTGTTTTTGTACATTGAATTTTATATCAGTTTATTCCTCTTGGGTCCCGACAAATGGTGATGTAAATATTTTTTTTTAAATTTTGAATATTTTACCGGATAATCTGATTTTGGAGTTTCGTATGCCTACTTTTCGTCATTTTAATTCTGCCGCTCAGGTCGGACATTTAACCTGTGAACTGTGTTAACATTTTAGCCTACTGTGTTCGCCCAACGCTAGCCTACTGTGTTCTCTCCTTCATAATGTCTCGCATTGACTATTGCAATTCACTCCTGTCTGGTCTTCCTGCCTCCACCATTCACATCCTACAGCGCATTCAAAACAATGCTGTACGCCTTGTACTCAAAAAGAACTGGATGACACACAATAGACTTCAGCTTAATGACGACAAGACAGAAGCTATCCTCATTGGCACCCGTCAGAAACTTTCCCAGCTGCCTCCTCTTTCTCTCCCATTATGTAACACATCAGTCCCAATTTCTGATTCAGCTAAAAACCTTGGTGTCTGCATTGACTCTACCCTGTCCATGAACAACTTTGTTTCTCAAACTGCCAGATCTTGCTACTATCATCTCCATCGTATAAGCCTGATCAGGAAGTATCTCTCTGTCGAAACAACTGCAAAACTCGTTCTTCCTTCATAATGTCTCGCATTGACTATTGCAATTCACTCCTGTCTGGTCTTCCTGCCTCCACCATTCACATCCTACAGCGCATTCAAAACAATGCTGTACGCCTTGTACTCAAAAAGAAAAAAGCTGACCACATATCTCCTCTCCTGGCACAACTTCACTGGCTCCCTGTATCAAAGCGCATACAGTACAAACTAGACACCATGTGCTACAAAAGCCTCAATAACGCAGCCCCGATTACCTGTCAAGCCTACTTGAGATCTATGTTCCCTCACGTACCCTCCGCTCTGCCTCCGATCCTCTGACTTTTCGCTTTCCACGCACTAAGCTCAATACCTATGGTCCACGAGCCTTCTCTGTTTCTGGTCCACTCTCCTGGAACAAACTTCCTCTCTCAGTCCGTCAGCAACCTACTTTTGCCTCCTTCAAGTCCGCTCTCAAAACTCACCTTTTCACCTCTGCATAAAATCCTAACCTCACTCAACCCCCCTCTGCAGCCTGTCTCCGCTCGGAGGGGAATCACTTTGTTTTAATATATAATTGTATATGATGTGCTCTCTGTGGTTTTCCATTGGTTTTATTCTTGCTTTTATTGCTTTTATTCTTTTCTCCTCATTTGTGGCCATGCATGTGTGTGTGTGTGTGTGTGTGTGTGTGTGTGTGTGTGTGTGCGTGCGTGCGTGCGTGTGTGCGTGTGTGTCTTTTCGGCGCTTGGATTTGATTTTGTCGAGATTTGCGCTATGTAAATATTGTAATTATTATGTATGCATGTGCGTACGTATGTATGTATGTATGTATGTATGTATTCGCTTAGATTTATGTATGTATGTATGTATGCATGTATACGCTCAGCTTAGATTTATGTATGTAAGTATGTGGGCATGTGTGTATGCATGTATACGCTCATATGTATGTAGGTATGTATGCATGTTACGTTCAGCGCTTAGATTTGATTTTGTCAAGATTTTGCGCTATATAAATAAAATTTATTATTATTATTATTATTACTGCTCCCAAACCTTCGTTGTTCTCTGCAAACATCATCCTCTCCTGACTGGCTCTCAATTATGGATCCGTCCTTTCTTAAACAAATTGGACTGACACTTTTTAAACACAGCAAATGCTACCTCGGTGGAAGCGTCTACCAGCGCATACGTACATTGGGGCTGTGTAGCAAGCCCCGCACTGCGCGATCCTGTCGTGGTGGACGTCTCCACCGACTTTGGCACAACCTGCCTCCTGCTGTGCCAGCCCGACGCCACTTTTCTTCTTCTGCTTCTTCGTCTCCTCCACTGCCCCTGCCTTCGACCTCGCTGCTGCGGGCTTCGTCTCCTCCTCTGCCATCTTCGCCTTCGCCTTCTGTCCTGGTGGTGCCGCCTTCGCCTTCTGTCCTGCCGGTGCTGCCTTCGTCTTCTGTCCCGCCGGCGCTGCCCTCGTCTTCTGTCCCGCCGGTGCTACCTTTGTCTTCTTCTTCTGTTCCATCGTTGCTGCCTTCGTCTTCTGCCCTGCTGGTGTCGCCTTCGTCTTTTGTCCCGTCGGTGCCGCCTTCGTCGCCACCTTGGCCGCCGCCATATGACTGTGATAAACTTAAACTATGCCTTTTTAACGCTCAATCAATATGCAAGGATGGCAAAGCCGAAGTCATTGCCGATTTTATCGCTGATGAGCACGTTGACATTGCTTTTATCACAGAGACATGGCTTAACCCCCTTGGTCATGAACCTATACATGCTAGCCTCACTCCGAGTGGTTACAGGCTTGCTTCTTTCCATCGCTCATCTCGAGGTGGCGGTATCGCCATCCTCTACAACGACTCACTCCATTCCCGCCTATCTTTCTCGCAGTCTCTGCCTTTCTCCCATCCTTCTTTCGAGCACGTTGAAGTATCCTTCCAATCCACCCCTCACCCCATCACCTTCTCCTGTGTCTATCGACCTCCACCTAGCTCTGCCAACAAACTCACCACATCCACGTTTCTCTCTGACTTTGACCAACTGCTTGACCACTACTGCCTCTTACCTGGAAATCTCATCATTCTAGGTGACATCAATGTCCACTATGACAACACTCACCGTTATGACACAAGACATATCATCAACTCTCTGTCCAATCACAATATGACTCAACACATTTCTGAACCAACCCATCAAAAAGGTCACATTCTTGACTGGATCATTTCTCGTGATCACCACAATTCAGCTACTGACAACTGCTTAGTTCTTTCTACCCGTCTAACTTCAGCCCTTCCATCTGACCACTCTGCAATTCTCTGTTCTCTTGACATTTCTCCTCCTTCCTGTACCACGCGCACAGTGACTCGACGCAATCTCAAATCTATCGACCTCTCCACATTTTCATCTGATGCCTCCCGTCTCCTTTCTGAAAAGTCACATAACCTTGCCGATGAATTCTATACTACTCTCCACCATCTTCTGGACACTCATGCTCCAGCCACAACCCGTCTTTTACCTGACCGCCCCCCTACCCCTTGGCTCACTCATGAGATTGCCTGTGCAAAACGTGCCCGCCGCAGAGCAGAGCGCCGCTGGTGCAAATCCAAACTCACTGTACACAGGCAACTTTTCCAAGCCTCTAAAACAAAAGTATCCACCCTCATTGCATCTGCAAAAACAAGCTATTTCCAAACCAAAATCCTGAATGCCTCTTCTTCAAAAGAACTCTTTACAACCATGAATCATCTCCTTGGCACACGAAAAGACTTACCTCTCCAACAAAACATACAAATGAAGAACTCCCATCTGTATTCTCCAAGTATTTCACCACCAAAATACAAACTCTTCGTGACAGGCTTGACAGGACACCCTGTCAACCATGCCCACCTGACCCTTCCTTCTCTGGCACACATCTCACTACTTTTACCCCAGTCTCACAAGAAGAAATTTTCAACACAATCAGATCCATGTCGTTCAAAACCTGCGAACTGGATCCTCTTCCAGGTTCTCTCTACTCCGACTGTCTCCCTACTCTCCTCCCATTCATCACTGACATCATCAACACTTCTTTTCAAACTGGAACTGTCCCAGATTCTTTCAAGTCTGCTATTGTTCACCTCTCCTCAAGAAACACAATTTAGACCCAAATGAACTGAAAAATTACAGGCCTATCTCTAATCTCTCTTTCTTGTCAAAACTCCTTGAAAAGGTCGTCCTCAACCAGCTGAACTCTCACCTGTCTGCCAACAATCTCCTCAATCCTTTCCAGTCAGCCTACCCCCAGTGCCATAGCACTGAAACTGCCCTACTACACATTCTCAACAATCTCCTCCTTGCAACTGATACTGGCAAAGTCTCTCTCCTCACACTCCTTGATCTGTCTGCAGCCTTCGATACCATTGACCATGGTATTCTCCTTTCTAGACTTCATCATACTTTTGGCATCTCTGACATTGCTCTCTCCTTTTTCACTTCGTATTTATCAAACAGAAAACAAACTGTTCTCATCAATGGCACTTACTCTCAACCTGCATACCTGACCTGTGGTGTTCCACAAGGATCTGTCCTTGGCCCTGTTCTTTTCACTCTTTATACCTCCCCCCTGTCCACCATCATCAACTCCCACTCTATAAAACACCACTTCTATGCTGATGACACCCAACTTCAAGACAGTGACTCACCTGATAATATACAGCGCCTGTTGACTCGCACCACTGAGTGTTACTCGGACATTAAGAACTGGATGACACACAATAGACTTCAGCTTAATGACGACAAGACAGAAGCTATCCTCATTGGCACCCGTCAGAAACTTTCCCAGCTGCCTCCTCTTTCTCTCCCATTATGTAACACAACAGTCCCAATTTCTGATTCAGCTAAAAACCTTGGTGTCTGCATTGACTCTACCCTGTCCATGAACAACTTTGTTTCTCAAACTGCCAGATCTTGCTACTATCATCTCCATCGTATAAGCCTGATCAGGAAGTATCTCTCTGTCGAAACAACTGCAAAACTCGTTCTCTCCTTCAATGTCTCGCATTGACTATTGCAATTCACTCCTGTCTGGTCTTCCTGCCTCCACCATTCACATCCTACAGCGCATTCAAAACAATGCTGTACGCCTTGTACTCAAAAAGAAAAAAGCTGACCACATATCTCCTCTCCTGGCACAACTTCACTGGCTCCCTGTATCAAAGCGCATACAGTACAAACTAGACACCATGTGCTACAAAAGCCTCAATAACGCAGCCCCCGATTACCTGTCAAGCCTACTTGAGATCTATGTTCCCTCACGTACCCTCCGCTCTGCCTCCGATCCTCTGACTTTTCGCTTTCCACGCACTAAGCTCAATACCTATGGTCCACGAGCCTTTTCTGTTTCTGGTCCACTCTCCTGGAACAAACTTCCTCTCTCAGTCCGTCAGCAACCTACTTTTGCCTCCTTCAAGTCCGCTCTCAAAACTCACCTTTTCTCCTCTGCATAAAATCCTAACCTCACTCAACCCCTCTCTGCAGCCTGTCTCCGCTCGGAGGGGAATCACTTTGTTTTAATATATAATTGCATATGATGTGCTCTTTGTGGTTTTCCATTGGTTTTATTCTTGCTTTTATTGCTTTTATTCTTTTCTCCCCATTTGTGGCCATGCATGTGTGTGTGTGTGTGTGTGTGTGTGTGTGTGTGTGTGTGTGTGTGTGTGCGTGTGTGTGCGTGCGTGCGTGTGTGCGTGTGTGTCTTTTCGGCGCTTGGATTTGATTTTGTCGAGATTTGCGCTATATAAATATTGTAATTATTATGTATGCATGTGCGTACGTATGTATGTATGTATACGCTTAGATTTATGTATGTATGTATGTATGTATGCATGTATACGCTCAGCTGAGATTTATGTATGTAAGTATGTAAGCATGTATGTATGCATGTATACGCTCATATGTATGTAGGTATGTATGCATGTATACGCTCAGCGCTTAGATTTGATTTTATCAAGATTTTGCGCTCTATAAATAAAATATATTATTATTATTATTATTATTATTAAAGGATAGGGTGGAGGATATAGTTGGACCTCATGGCCTTGGTACACAAAATGAAAGGGGAGGGAATCTTATAGAATGGGCACAGATGAATGAATTCATAGTAGGAAACACCTAGTTTGAACATCCTAATAGAAGAAAATGGACTTGGATGAGTCCAGGAGATAATACCAAAAATCATATTGATTACATCCTCATTAATGAAAGAATTTAGAAATTCTTTACTGTCAGCAAAAAAACTACCAGGCACAGACTGCAACAGTGACCACAATCCTGTAGTGGAAAGATTTAGGTTCAAATTACGGAAATGGAAACAGACCAAAAACAACATCAAACTAGATCTTGGACTCTAAAAGACAGATGAAGTGATACGTCAAAAATTTAATGTACATGTTCAAAACAAATTCAGTGCTCTGGAAGATGTTGGTGACAGTGAGGAACAATGGACAAAGTTGAAAAATTCGATAAATGAAGCTTGTGAAGAAATCCCTAAAATAGATAGAAAAGCAAAAAAGAACTGGATAACAAAAGACATTTTAGGCTTGATGGAGGAACGGAGGAAGGCAAAGAGAAACGAGGAAATATACAGGAAGATAAACAAAGAACTCAGGAATAGATGCAATGAAGCTAAGGAAGCTTGGCTGAAAACAAAATGCAAAGAAATAGAAGACCAACACAAAACAGATCCTCAGGGTATGCTAAAAATCGAAAGATGGTACGATTCTCATGGTCAAAATCACAATGTAAGACAGATGGGGAGAGTACATTAAAGACCTTTTTGAAGATGATAGAAACGCAGAACACATTATAAGAAAGAACTTTGAACGACCGCCCATAATGAAAGATGAAGTTAGAGCAGCATTGAAAAAGATGAAACCAGGAAAAGCCCCAGGACCAGACAACATTACCACCGAGATGATTGAAGCCCTGGAGGAATTCGGTATAGAAAAAATAACAGTCCTCCTAAATAAAATTTACGACACTGGAAAAATCCCTAAAGATATGTCAAAATAAATTATCATTGCACTTTCAAAGAAGACAGGGGCTATACAATGCGAACAAGAACAAATTCTGGTTTTTCTGTGTGGCTTTTTTGTACAGTAAGGGAGGTTGTTAAGGTTGCATGCCCGTTTTGTTTATTGTCACAATTACCTTGAAAAGAACAAAATCTGGCTTTCCTGTGTCGCTTTTTTGTACAGTAAGGGAGGTTGTTAAGGTTGCCTGCCCGTTTTGTTTGTTGTCACAGTGGTCTTCAGAAGAACAAAATCTGGCTTTACTGTATCAATTTGTTTGTATAGTAAGGGAGGTTGTTAAGGTTGCATGACCATTTTTGTTGTTGTTACAACGACCTTGAAAAGAAGAAAATCTGGTATCCCTTTTTGTATAGTAAGGGAGATTATTAATGTTGCATGACCATTTTGTTTATGTCATAATGACTTTGACAAGAACAAACTCTGGCTTTAATGTATCAATGTTTTTGTATATCAAGGGCGATTGTTTATGTAGCATAACCATTCTGTTTTTGTCATTCACAAGAGGAAATGTGTAGTATCCACAAGAGGAAGCTCGTAATGAGGCGAGTCCACAGGATGACACTTACCTGAAAGTCTTGTCACTGAGAACACAGCACATTGATTTAGATGTAGATCTGAATGATGTCCACAAGAGGAACGTCGAACTCAAACTGCCAATACACACCGCAAACTGGATACTCTGTGACTGCATAGTCACTCAAAAGTCACTTGGAGGTTGTTGTTTTTGTTTTGTTTTTGGGGGGGATGAGTGAGTTGGTGGGATTTGTTGTTGTTGTTTTTTACTGCTGTCAACATGTAGTAATAAGGCAAACTGCAGATCGAAGGTAACATAAGTACTGTATTTAGCGAAAACTTAAAGCAGACAATTAAAACGAAAGTTGGTAATGCGCATGCGTCGGTTAGCGTGACAACGCATATAATCATCATCATCATCAGGTGCCCTGCCGCATGGCGTTGGAGACCATGGACCTCCAAACATTTCTATCTCTCGTTGCCCCTAGCATCTCCCCCACCTTCCTCATCCCCAGCCACTCTGCAAGTCCGTCCAGCGTTCTCTCCCTTGGTCCACCTGGTGCTCTCTTTCCCTCCAGCTTTCCCTTTGTGACCAGGTGCTCCAAATCCCCTTTCCTCATAAAATGGCCTATAAATGTTGCTTGTCTTTTCCTAATCTTCCTTATGTGTGATCTACTTGTGTCTGCCTCCATCAAGACTGTCTCGTTTGTTTTCTTTGCTGTCCATGGAACTCTCAACATTCTTCTTAGAAACCACATCTCAGCTACCTCAATCTTGCTCTGGCTTTGCTTGCTGACTGTCCACGCCTCGCATCCGCACAACAGTATTGGTTCTATATAAAATTCAAGGACTCTCCTTCTGATGTTAATTGATAGGCATTTGTTTGTAAGAATGCACACATACATACATAAGTACTGTATTTAGCGAAAACTAAAAGCAGACAGTTAAAATGAAAGTTGGTAAAGCGCCTGCGTCGGTTAGCGTGACAACGCATAATGCATGGTTAAATCAAAAGACAGAGTTTCCTATTAGTCTGTCAAAAGTGGGACAAGTGTGCATGTACATCTGTGTGTATGTGTTTGAGCATGTGTCTCTCAGTGAATGTGTGCCTAGATTTATACTTTATAATATTAATATATAATAATAATAATTACTGTATTTAAATAGCGCAATTTTCTTGATAAAAGCAAATCTAAGCGCTGAAACAGACACACACGCACGCACGCACATACACACACACGCACACACACACACACACACAAACACACACACACACACACACACACACACACACACACGCATGGCTATAAATGGGGAGAAAGAATAAAAGCAATGGAAAATTATAGAGAGCATATTATTATATACAATTATATATTACAATGTGATTCCCCTCCGAGTGGAGTGTCACAAACCGCTAGCTTAATACGGTCTAGGGATTGCTAGCGGCTGGACATACTATTCAAACTTAGTATGAGCACTTCACATTTAGGTTTTGCATACAGGGTTAGAATCATTCACACACACTAATACCAACACCATACTACCATTACACAACCAAACCACCTTCCATTCATCCCATACCCCATTAACCAACCTACCAAAACAGATCCATCAACCCACCCTATAACTAAACTGTACAAAAAGACCAGTCTAAATGTTCAAGTCCCAACATTTATTTCTAAACAAAAACTAAGGCAAAAAATCCAACATTTCCCTTTCTCTCACTCTTCCTCACTCACGCACAAAGTCCACTTATTAATTCACAAAACCGGCTTCCCTACAACACATTACACATGGCCCTACAAATCATCATTGCCAGCTTCAACAACGTAATGGCCCTATAATGTCAGTCAGCTTCACTTAGCTCGGTTGCTGCGGGAAGCCCCGGTGATCGCCACCGCTACACTGCCTCCCCTGGTGCCCCTCCGGTCATACGCCTCAGCTCTTGTCCACTGAAGACTGGTACTGGACACTGGGGAATACTGGACACCACTGGTCCGCTCCTGTGGAATACTGGACACTGCTGGATATTGCTGGATCTGGGAAAGAGCACTCCAGTTACTCTCCCCTGTCACTCAACACTCCCCATACTTTGTCTGAATCACCAGTTGGTGGCTCAGACAAAGTCGTTGGAAAGGGAACTCCCGGTTTCCCCCATCAACAACATTACACTAACAATCAATATTCAACATCACAAAATAATTTATCAACTCTTATAACAAGCTTACATAAACAAAAGTATTCCCTCTATGTGTACATTAACCACCCAAACTCAACTCAGTCTACACCACACCTATAAGGGAAAAAAGAAATTAAACCTTAATATTTATTATAACACAACCAAAACATCCACACACCAACATCAATAATAACAAAGAAAATTTAAATTTCCTTACCAATCTCTCCTGTGGATTAACACCGACCCCTTACTCCAGGGAATAATTATCCACGACAGTTATATCCACCATCACCAAAAGAGAAATATAGTTCCTTCAGCAGCACTGCCCAGCTGGTTCACTCCCATCCACACCTGTTGAACGAACCCGTTCCTTGGCAGAACCCTGCCCCTAGCCGAATCTACCGGCTTCACACAGTACCAAATGTACTAACCAATTAAACCAAATGCGGCCTATCCCCACGCTGGCTGTGGCGAGACTCCCGCCACCGGAACAATTCCCCAAAAACAATCTCCCCGGCCAGTCCAAAGCGCTAGATAAAAAGGGGAAAATCTTAACTTTCTGCATAAGAACGATCGACCCCGACCGTCGTTCCATACCTATGCAAATTAGGTAGATGGGCCGCTCCATCTAACATTTTGACGTCACAGGCGTCACCCTCCTTCCCCTTTTCACCTTATGGCTAGCTACTCTCTAACCCATAAAAGGAAACCCGTAAACAAAACGGGAAGTAATTACCTCCTAACGGTCCCTGCTGTACAAGAGTTGCAACCCTTAAATACCATTGTCACAGTCTGCTCGTGACAATCTCCCCCCAACTCAGGATGAAACTACAGTTTCACTCAGAAACCAACAATTGACTGGTTCTCAGACTAATTCACCCGACTCAAAAAGTCGGCTCCCACATTCTCTTTCCCAGGAATCACCTGGACTGTGAAGGAATATGGCTGCAACAACAATGCCCACCTCATCAACCGACTATTGGTGTGCTTGGCTTTCTGCAGAAACGCCAAGGGTTGGTGGTCAGTTTGAAGGTAGAAATGCCTCCCATACAGGTAAGGTTCAAACTTTCCCAACGCCCACACCACCGCTAGACACTCCAACTCCACTGTGGCATAATTCCTTTCTGCCGTGGACAACTTCCGACTGGCATAATGTACGGGTCGCCACAACCCTTCTCCTTCTTGGAGCAGAACAGCTCCAAGGCCTTCAGTCGATGCGTCTGTCCGTAACACGAAAGGTGCCTCTGGATCCGGCAGTTGGACCACTGGTTCACAGCTGAGCCGGTCTTTCAGAGTCCGGAAGGCTTTCTCGCAGCTTTCACTCCATGTGACTTGATTGGGACAACCCTTCTTAGTGAGGTCAGTCAGGGGAGCAGCCAGGGTAGAAAAGTTCGGAACGAACCTTCTGTAGTACCCAGCCAAACCCAGAAAGGATCATACTTCTTTCTTCGTAGAAGGCCTAGGGGCCTCACGAATCCTCTCTATCTTGTCCTCCGTAGGTTGCATTTTACCTCCACCCACCCGGTGACCCAGGAATTCCAACTCACTGAAGCCAATGAAGCACTTTGAAGGCCGGGCCGACAAGTTTACCTCATCCAGCCTTCCAAACAAAGCTTCAAGTGCCTCCAAATGTTGGGTCCACGTTTCCGTGGCAATGATCACATCGTCCATGTAGTTTTGGATGTCCTCCCGTTCCAATGGCCGCAACAATTGCCTCATCATGCGACTAAAGACAGCCACAGCATTTTGTAAGCCAAAAGGCATCACGGTCCATTGGAATTGTCCAAGAGGGGAAGAAAAAGCAGTCTTTGGTCTGTCTTCCTCTCTGATCGGCACCTGCCAATACCCTTTTGACAGATCTATCTTGGACAGATATTTTGCTTTGCCAAGCTGACTGAATAGATATTCAGTGTCAGGTAAAGGCTCTGCATCGAATTCGGTCACTAGGTTCAGTTTCCGGTAATCAACACAGAATCGAACTGACCCGTCTTTCTTTGCCACCAACACAATGGGAGAATTGTAGGGTGAGCTTGCTGGTTCAATGACACCCAACCCAATCATGTCCTCCACCTCTTTCCGCACTATGGCCTGCTTTGCATGTGGGAGAGGGTATTGCTTGACCCTTACTGGAGTGGCTTCGCGCAAAGTCAACTCGAATTCTGCCAACTCCGTACGCAAAGGGAGATCGGTCACTACCCGTGACTTGCGTTTCAGGATCTGTGAAACCTGCTCATGCTGTTCTTTTGACAGAGCAGGCCCAAGATGCACATCCGCAGCAGACTCTTCCTTTCGCAGTGGGCACAATGGAATCTCCTTGTCTCCCTGGGAAGTCCCTTCTCCCATCACCACGGCCACATGAGTGGTAGGACATCGACTAAGGCCCTCTTCACCCCTCTCGTGGTACAGTTTTAACAAGTTGGCATGATACAGCCTCAGTTTACCACCCACATTCACCCGGTAGTCAGCTTCACCAACCCTTTCAACCACTTCAAACGGCCCTTGCCAACTCACTTGAAGCTTGTTGTGTCTGGCGGACAGCAGCAACAAAACCTTGCTCCCTGGTTGGAATGTGCGAGACCGCGCCTTTTGATTGAAGTATTTGGCGTAGCGGCAGGAAGCCTTTTCCAGATTTTGCCGTGCCACAGCACAAGTCTCCTCCAGCCGGTTCCGGAGATCAATCACATACTGCGCTGTGGTCTTAACCTCCTCTGAAGCCTCCTCATCAGTCCACGCCTGTCTCAGAACAGTGAGAGGTCCCCGAACCGTTCGCCCGTACAGGAGTTCGAAGGGCGAAAACCCTAAACTCTCTTGGGGTGCCTCACGATAGGCGAACAGAAGGGCCGGCAGATACCGGTCCCAATGCCGAGGCTGTTCCTGACACAGCTTCTTCAGCATAGACTTGAGAGTGCCGTTGAAGCGTTCTACCAGCCCATTGCATTGAGCGTGGTAGGGAGTGGTGGTCAGGCCCTTGATCGACAACAGTCGGTTTACCTGGCCCATGACGTCACTGGTAAATTGGGTTCCCCTATCGGACAACACCTCGGAAGGAATACCGACCCGTGACCAGATCCCAAACAACGCCTCCGCCACCCTCTCTGCTTCAATGGTTTTCAGAGGCACTGCTTCAGGGTACCGCGTGGCATAATCCACCACGGTCAATACATATCGATTTCCACTTTGCGCCGCTGGTAGGATTGGACCCACCAAATCTATCGCAACTCGATGGAACGGAGTGTCGATGAGTGGCATCCTCACCAGCGGAACCTTCTTGGTACGACCCCTCGCGGTCGTTTTCTGGCACAGATCGCAAGACAGGCAAAAGCGTCGCACATCTGCACAAATCCCTGGCCAGAAAAAATGTTGCCATATTCTTTCCAGGGTCTTCCTGGTCCCCAGGTGGCTTCCCATCAAGGATTCATGTGACAGCCTTAAAAGCTCCCGCCTGAACCTTACCGGAACTACCACCTGCCTGTAAGTTCCCTCCTTGCCAACATACTGACGGTACAAAATGCCCTTCTGCTCTTGGAAACTTACGCAGCCAGACTTCCCTGCCTGTCGAGATTCCCCCTTCTTGGCTAACAAGCGAAATCTATCCAGGGTTGCATCCCCCACCTGAGCGGCTTTGAGTTCACTTGGGGTGACTCCACCTATCTCTTCCATGGTAGGCTTGAGAGGCCTGAACTTCTCCCTTGCGTGTTGAGCCCTCGTCACAACAGACACCCCACTGTACGCTACAACTTTGTAGACCGGGACGTCACTACATGAACCATCCTTCCCTACCGCCGTATTCCCTATCAGCAAGTCAACAATAGGGTCTCTCATTAGAATGGCCTTTGTAGTACCGGTGTAGAAGGGAGACTGGATTTCCACCCAAGCTAGGGGTAACTCCTCATTCCCACTGGAATCTGCCAGGGTAACCTTGGAGTACTCTCCAGTTCTCTGGTTCGGAGCCACCAGGTTTTCACGGACAACAAAGAGCTCGGCACCTGTATCCCGTAACGCTTGCACAGAGTGTGTTCCCACTGTGGCCACACAGTGCCCTATAAACTTCTTCTGTGAACATTTACCACATAGTTCTCCCACCTGTCCTGAAGCTGGTTCGTGATGAATAGAGGTCACCACCGCCCTAATATTCTTCCCCTTTTCTTTTTTCCACTGTAAACAATCAGACTTCTTGTGGCCCTTCTTTTGACAGAAAAAGCACACTAACTCAGTCACCCGAGTAGGAATTGACCCCTTGGGCTCACTCCTCTGAACCACCCCTGGCTTAGACATCTTCTGTCCCTTCCGTGCCTCGTCATACACTTGGGCTAAGTCAGCCGCCTCCAGGACCGAGGTGGGTCGCCTCTCCCTGATAAAAGTAGCTAACTCTACAGACATTCCAGCTAGCAGCTGCTCCATCAGAAGCAAATCCCGAAGCTGCTCAAATGTAGCCCTCCTGCCTGACAACTCTAGCCAACGACTTAGCCAAAGCTGGAGGTTTGAAACATGGCGACGATATGAATCGCCTGGTTCCCTCTTTGCAGTCCAAAACTTGACCCTGTAGGTGTTGGCCGACACCTCAAACTTCAATAACAATGCCGCTTTGAGGTCATCGTAACTGCTTGCTTCCTCCTCAGAAAGCCCGGTATAAACCTCCCGTGCTTTCCCTTTCAAAAGTGTTCCCAACCGGATAGCCCATGTTTCTCGACTTCCCCCTTGCAGTTTTGCAAGCCGCTCGAATTGGCAAAGATAGCTATCAATACTATCCCCATCTTCAAAGAAGGGCATATCCAGATGTACCCTCTCGACTGTCCGCCCCCTCTCCTCGGACTGAACCGAGGATTGCCTCAGTACCATCTCTCTCTCTCTCAATAACATCTCAGCTTGATGTTCACGCTCATGGAGAGCCCTGTCTGCACACTGCTGGACAAAACTAACCAAGTCATTTCCAGTCAGCCCCATCTTCTCTCCCTCCAACCTGTACTCTGACATAGGGCTAATCCTTTCTGTCCCACCTGGCCGAACTGAATCCAAACCTAATCTCCTGCCCCGCCCCAATACTAAAGGAGTCGTATCTGGGGTTGGAAAAGCACTCTCTGCCATCTTACTAATAACCAAAATACCTTTACAACTCGATAATAACCCTTCCACCCGTACAAAATTCTTATCCCGGACGAGCCCCCAATTTGTCACAAACCGCTAGCTTAACCCTTCCCGTACACTGTGGGTGCAAGTGCACCCATACTTTCACTCATCGGTTCATTTTTTAAATATTATTCAAGCAATCATGCTGAAATTTTATGACTTTGTTAGTAAGGGGACTGACTGTGTGCTGACAAAAAATGACACAATTCTGTCTCATAGTAAACATGTAAACAAACAACAAAAACATCGTATATCCCTCCCCGTACCTCGTGGGTGCACACACACCCATACTCCTAAAGAAGGAACTATGCGCGCCGTACGTCGTGGGTGCACACACACCCATACTCCTAAAGAAGAAACTATGTGCGCCGTACGTCGTGGGTGCACACACACCCACACTCTAAAAGAAGGAACAAAGACTGCACACATCACTAAGTGTGTACACGTTGTTACAGCAAATGCACAGAACTGACTCATGTGTTCCCAGACAGTGTAGTAGCATCATCCAAGACTCACAGACTACTGCCGTGTGCAAAATTGTGGTGGGTTTGTTCGTGCATCCTTCAGCCGCAACCGTTTTTTGCAGTTGCTGAACTTTTTGAGGTTCGATGACAAAGAGACCAGGAGTGCCAGAAGGAGCCGAGATGTTTTCGCTCCTTTCAGAGATTTTTGGGATGACTTCACTAAGAACCTGAGTGACCACTACATCCCTGGCCCTTTCATCACCATTGATGAACAACTTGTCCCATTCCGTGGCAGATGTTCCTTCATTCAGTACCTGCCTTCCAAGCCAGACAAGTATGGAATAAAAAATTTTTGGGCAGCGGATACTGAAAACAATTTCCCCCTTGTCGCAGAGCCCTATCTGGGGCGACCACTGGGTGCTGACAGACAAGTCAACTTGGGGAGAAATGTTGCCCTCCGCCTGTCAGCTCCTTTCTTCAACACTGGGAGAAATGTCACCACTGACAATTTCTTCACTGACAAGGAGCTGGCTGATGGTCTTCAGAACAATGGGCTGACGTTTGTTGGTACTATGCGCGCCAACAAACGATTTCTTCCTGAGTCCTTCAAAAACAAAAGAGGGCTGCAGCTGCATGCGTCATCCTTCCTCTTTCAGGACAAAACCACCATCGTCAACTATCAGACGAAAGCAAACAAAAACGTTGTAGTCATGAGCACAATGCACCATGACTGTGCAGTAGCTCCTGACGCCCCAAAGAAGAAGCCAGACATCGTTCGCTTCTACAACTCAACAAAAGGGGCAGTTGATTCTGTTGATCAGATGGCCCATGCGTATTCCACCAAACGCATCACTAAACGATGGCCAATGGTGCTCTTTTACAACACGGTGGATCTCAGCACCATTGCTGCCCGTGTTGTGTGGAGCATCAAGTTTCCAGGCCATCTACTTTCCAAAAAGGACGCCAGGCCTCAGTTCATCCTTCGGATCGCTGAACAGCTGTCACTTGACCATATGAAGAGGAGACTTTGTGCAAGGAACATAATAAAGCTCCTGAAAAACACAGTGGAGATGTACGTTCAACACCTTCAACAGAAGGTAGCAACTTCACTGGACCAACGACAAATTGCCCGTGCTGGTGGCAAGAGAAAAAGACCGGCATCAGCACAGAGGCCTTCTACCAGCAAACAAATTGGGCAGAAAGAGCCAAAACAGAGTCAAGGTCGCTGTGGCTCATGCAGCTGGAAGCTTGATCGGAAATCCCGAAAGTCTTGCTTCTCATGCTGCTCATGGATGTGCAAAGAACACACCGTGATTGTTTGCAAGCAGTGTGCCGATTCCATGTCATTGGTGGAGTGCATCACTGTTGTAAACAAATGAGACACCTCCTACTTGGTCATCTTCCAACTTTTACCTGACATCTTCCTTTGAATGTTCAGCAGCTGCAACAAACGGTTCTTGGTCACAAATCAGGATGGCCAGTGATCCCAATGAAAAGAAGTTTTCAGTTTTCAGTAAAGATGTTGCCACTGAAAGGCATTGATATTTTACCACTTCGTAAAATTTTGTATACACTCCGTGGTATTATTCAATTTCATTGTCAATAAAATTCTTTTTATTTTATTTTATTTTATTTTATTTTTGTGCGGACGTGCTTCTATACATCATAGTGTTTGCGTGCGTGTGCCTGTGTAATATATTTCAAGATAATAGGTGAAAACCTGTTTTGAAGCTTGTTCAATAAACACTTTTGTTGTCGTATCAATCTTGTTCTTTTAGCATTGAGAGTGAGAGATGGTGGAGAGAGAGAGAGACAGACAGACAGACAGACAGACAGACAGACAGAATACACATTCATTCATGCACGCAAACTCACATGCTAACCTGCAAGCATACACCAAAGCGATGCACACACACTAAACTGACTGTACGCAATATCTTCAGGTGATAAAAACGTGTTTACGTGTGCACCCAATGAATATTCTCTGTATTGCCTATAAAGAAACCATGGGTGTGTGTGCACCCACGACGTACGGCGAGGACTATTCACAACGCTGCCTATAAAGAAACCATGGGTGTGTGTGCACCCACGATGTACGGCGAGGACTATTCACTGCACTGCCTTTTAAGAAACCATGGGTGTGTGTGCACCCACGACGTACGGCGAGGACTATTCACAACACTGCCTATAAAGAAACCATGGGTGTGTGTGCACCCACGATGTACGGCGAGGACTATTCACTGCACTGCCTATAAAAAAACCATGGGTGTGTGTGCACCCACGATGTACGGCGTGCGAGTTTTTAGGCGACGTACGGGAAGGGTTAATACGGTCTAGGGATTGCTAGCGGCTGGACATACTATTCAAACTTAGTATGAGCACTTCACATTTAGGTTTTGCATACAGGGTTAGAATCATTCACACACACTAATACCAACACCATACTACCATTACACAACCAAACCACCTTCCATTCATCCCATACCCCATTAACCAACCTACCAAAACAGATCCATCAACCCACCCTATAACTAAACTGTACAAAAAGACCAGTCTAAATGTTCAAGTCCCAACATTTATTTCTAAACAAAAACTAAGGCAAAAAATCCAACATTTCCCTTTCTCTCACTCTTCCTCACTCACGCACAAAGTCCACTTATTAATTCACAAAACCGGCTTCCCTACAACACATTACACATGGCCCTACAAATCATCATTGCCAGCTTCAACAACGTAATGGCCCTATAATGTCAGTCAGCTTCACTTAGCTCGGTTGCTGCGGGAAGCCCCGGTGATCGCCACCGCTACACTGCCTCCCCTGGTGCCCCTCCGGTCATACGCCTCAGCTCTTGTCCACTGAAGACTGGTACTGGACACTGGGGAATACTGGACACCACTGGTCCGCTCCTGTGGAATACTGGACACTGCTGGATATTGCTGGATCTGGGAAAGAGCACTCCAGTTACTCTCCCCTGTCACTCAACACTCCCCCATACTTTGTCTGAATCACCAGTTGGTGGCTCAGACAAAGTCGTTGGAAAGGGAACTCCCGGTTTCCCCCATCAACAACATTACACTAACAATCAATATTCAACATCACAAAATAATTTATCAACTCTTATAACAAGCTTACATAAACAAAAGTATTCCCTCTATGTGTACATTAACCACCCAAACTCAACTCAGTCTACACCACACCTATAAGGGAAAAAAGAAATTAAACCTTAATATTTATTATAACACAACCAAAACATCCACACACCAACATCAATAATAACAAAGAAAATTTAAATTTCCTTACCAATCTCTCCTGTGGATTAACACCGACCCCTTACTCCAGGGAATAATTATCCACGACAGTTATATCCACCATCACCAAAAGAGAAATATAGTTCCTTCAGCAGCACTGCCCAGCTGGTTCACTCCCATCCACACCTGTTGAACGAACCCGTTCCTTGGCAGAACCCTGCCCCTAGCCGAATCTACCGGCTTCACACAGTACCAAATGTACTAACCAATTAAACCAAATGCGGCCTATCCCCACGCTGGCTGTGGCGAGACTCCCGCCACCGGAACAATTCCCCAAAAACAATCTCCCCGGCCAGTCCAAAGCGCTAGATAAAAAGGGGAAAATCTTAACTTTCTGCATAAGAACGATCGACCCCGACCGTCGTTCCATACCTATGCAAATTAGGTAGATGGGCCGCTCCATCTAACATTTTGACGTCACAGGCGTCACCCTCCTTCCCCTTTTCACCTTATGGCTAGCTACTCTCTAACCCATAAAAGGAAACCCGTAAACAAAACGGGAAGTAATTACCTCCTAACGGTCCCTGCTGTACAAGAGTTGCAACCCTTAAATACCATTGTCACAGTCTGCTCGTGACATGGAGACAGGCTGCAGATGGGGTTGAGTGAGGTCATGATTTTATGCAGAGGAGAAAAGGTGAGTTTTGAGAGCGGATTTGAAGGAGACAAAAGTAGGTTGCTGACGGACTGAGAGAGGAAGTTTGTTCCAGGAGAGTGGACCAGAAACAGAAAAGGCTCGTGGACCATAGGTATTGAGCTTAGTGCGTGGAAAGCGAAAAGTATGATATTTTTGAAAATGATGCTGAGGATGATGTGATGATTATACTGCGTGTGTAGGTGTGTTTTTGTTGGTTTATGCACCCAGGTTTGGTTGCACATCCTTCCCTCTGTATACATGTGTATAGAAACGCTGCCTGTACACACTCATACATACATACATACACACACATATGTCTGCATAATATAAGGTATAGCTTATATGTTTCACGGAGGTTGCATTTCTCCCACCACATCCCAGCGCCCTCTCCCCCCCCCCTCTCACTCTCTCTCTCTCCCCCTCCCCTTTTTGTCATGCCATCCTTATTCTATCCTCAAATGATCTGTATTGTCAACGCTTCTTGACCTTTCATCAACATGTCTTTCTGTCTCACCGTAGTGCTTAAGTAAAGAGAACAAACCTAATGATCCATTCCAATTTGAAGAGACACTTCTCAGCTCTGTTAGCAGGGTGAATGTTTCATCATTCTAACGTGTGTTTGATAACTCGTGGCATTCCTGGGACTGAAGTGATCCATATCAAAGTCCGGCCTACTTAATTAGTTGTACTGTTGATCAGGACACTTAGCTGAGAGGAAATCTCTTTCCTGATTATCCTTGTATGTGGCTGTGACCAGAACAGACACTTCAAGTGTCTGTCCAGGCCTGATGTTGGCCATC
>JAPXFY010000034.1:35797927-35822927 GCA_030674185.1 Monoplex corrugatus
TCTCACAGGGTGGCTGAGGACAGAGAGGGTGGAAGATGTGCTTATAGCAACAAGGGATAGATTCATATGGAGGGCCATGATCGCCAACGCTGTGCAGCAGGGCACATAATGATGATGATGACCTTGTTCTTCTCCCTTAACTCTGCTGCACTAAAGAACAATTTGCCAGATTCTTCTAGCTCTGTCGGTTGTGTGCCAAAGCTTGGGTCTCTGCAGATGGTTTCTATGTCCATTGCGCAATGTTATCACTCCATTTTTTTTATGTTAGTTCTTCGTTTCAACAAGGCCATTGGACCCTTCTACATGGCCATTGGACCCTTCTACATGGCCATTGGACCCTTCAACAAGGCCATTGGACCCTTCTACATGTCCATTGGACCCTTCTACATGTCCATACCAACGAAGTTTTCAGCAGATCTTCATTTGATCCATCGTAGTACTTAATGGTTTGGTGCACTTGTTCATGGGTGAAATGACTGGTGTAGCTGTTGTTTAAGCAAGAAAACAACTGATTTCCATGACTAAGGTTCGTCATTTCAAATCCTCTCCAAGTATAATTGTACGCCATGAGGGAATAATTATATTATGTAGACATGTAAAATAAATAAATAAATAAATAAAAGTGCATGACATACGCCAAAAACATAATTTCAAATAAAACATGACAATTATTTCATAATCATCTATACTGATATCACTTTAATCAAAATCAAAAAAAGGAAACAATACACATCATACAAATCGACCGACAAGTAAATAAATTTGATAAATTAAAGAAAGAAAGAAACCTATGTAAGCATGTATAGCCAATTTAACACCTGCAATACACGTTCAATGGTATCATTATCATCATCAGCGATGTCAATTTAAAGTTGGTGATATCTCAGGGTCTCGGAGGGAGTTTGGCTCCGAGATGTGTGGCATGCAGACACTCTGGCGTGTGGACGTGTTCTGGTGCCAACGAACCAGACCCCCAGTTTCAGGTTTAGTTCAGACCCCCAGATAAATAAACTGACAACCTTCATGTAGAATGAGAGACAGCCAAGGCTCACTAAGTGACGGGACATTACAATAATAATCGGAGATTTGAATGCTAAAGTGGGACATGAAAAAGTTGATGACATAGTTGGGTTTCATGGCCCTGGCACGCCAAATGAAAGGGGAGATAAACTTGTTGAGTGGGCACATGCCCTCGTAATTACGAATGATTCTTTTCAATACAAAATCACCACAAAATACAAATCCTGCGCGTTTTGTTATCGTCTGAGTACGGGATTACAACTCCCGTTTCAGGCTGATATGACTTTGAGAGAAGGAAACAAAATGAACTAGGCTAATCGACAAACATTGAAACGTGACTGGTCGAGGCAGACACACCTCTAACCTTGACCTCGAATGTTCCTTTCGGTTTTGGACATGCGCACTGTCTTCATGCACTCGCGTCTAGGACAAAACGGGAATTTATAAATGGTCGCGCGACTGGTGCGGAGTGGGCCGACATCTCAGAGTCATCTTAAGTAGAATCTTCACACATCATTGGTTTTAGAAGAAAGGAAAATATTCTATTGTTCGAGTTTACTTGCGATGTCGCTTGGAGGCCGAGTGTTTTGTTTTTTGCTTCAGCGAGCGAGTAAGTCGGTCGGGGGCCATGGCTTTGGTATTAAAACTAGCAGAGTGTTCAGTCCGACCTG
This sequence comes from Monoplex corrugatus, assembly GCA_030674185.1. Classification (NCBI taxonomy): domain Eukaryota; kingdom Metazoa; phylum Mollusca; class Gastropoda; order Littorinimorpha; family Ranellidae; genus Monoplex; species Monoplex corrugatus. The sequence continues at coordinate 35,799,619 of JAPXFY010000034.1, forward strand.
TGCTGTCACTAACAATTGTGTGCCCAAGTCGCATAAGCAGATGTATCGCTCGTATTCCAATCGGGTTGCAAACCAATGTGGCAGCCAGACGTGTGCTAAAATGTGCACGAGCAGTGTGAACGAGTCGCAGATCTTGTTTCGACAAGTAAGTCGTGAATGCCTAGATTATATTATATAGGCCAAGGCCTAACACGTTTATTAATTATTAATCATCAGTCATGAGATATATCAGCGCTTAGATTTGATTTTATCAAGATTTTGCGCTATATAAATATTGTAATTATTATTAATTATAGATATGTTTTCTTGTATGTTTGTTTTTTACTCAGCTGACAGTGGTCAGTACAACAGTAATGTTATTACTGAGTACATAGTGTATTAGTCTAGATCTAAGTAGACTTACTTGTGTGATGTGAATGACATTGATCATAATGTGAGTGTGTGTGTGTGTGTGTGTGTGTGTTCATTTGCATTTGCATGCACATGCACTTTAAGTTTTACAAGTCATGGGTGTGTGCCATCATCATAGCATAGGTGCATACAGTAATGCAAGAATTATTAAGATACAGGCACACATGTACACTGTCTGTGGCCCAGCAGATTCTTGTAACACATTTAATAATCATTCAGTCAGCCATGAATGGGAAGTAAAATGTTGAAATATACATATGAGTGTGCCATTTTGACTAATTTTTTGCTAATTTTATTTACATATTCATTTTAGCTGCCATCAGTTGCTTTTCTTTTGTGGCAATTTTCAATGCAAGAATATTAATGATGATTCAGTTGGTGTAGTACTAGTAGGCCTACAAACAATCCATACCAAAGAGTACTTGTTGCACTTATCAATACATAAAGAAAATAACAATAACAGAACAAAACAAGAAAACATTGCTTGTTCAGTACCTTCTGTGGATCTTGCACATTCTTGATATCAAACCTTCAGCAGAAATTTTAGGCTCTTCAGTTGTTTTGTACATCTCACATGACTTCATAAGATAAAGCAAGTTGATAATGTGTCTGAGCATATTGCTGTGAATATAATATAACCATTTCAAATTTTCATATTAATTTCGTTTGATTTTTTTTTTTTCTGCTCCCTCAACACGTATACACACACATACATCCCACACACATACAAGTATACATCCCCTCACACACACACACATAGATGCACACACACACACATATACAAACACATACATATACCACACACATACACCCCACACACATACAAACATCCCCCCCCACATACACACACATACACTCGCACACACACACACACACACACACACACACACACACACACACACACACACACACACACACGCACGCACACGCACATTGTCTTATTATTTATACTTATATCACTTTCAGTGGAAAGACATTAAATAAAAGACCAGATGAACACACACACACACACACACACACACACCACACACACACACACACACACACACACACAAGCTACACAGAAACAATGTATATTTATGTACACAAGCACAAACCTATGCAAACATACAGTGCCCACAGGCACAGACATTCACACACGCACACTCACACACACATGTGTACATACTCACTCACTCACTCGCAACACACACACACACACACACACACACACACACACACACACACACACACACACACACACACACACACACACACACACAAACATGCACATAATGAATTGGATTTTGTGTGTGTGTGTGTGTGTAAAATGAAAGTACAATACTGACATAGTGACATATATATGCATCGCATGGCCTAATGATCAAAGTGACTGGGAATAATGAATAGTAGTGTGTGTGTGTGTGTGTGTGTGTGTGTGTGTGAGTGATTGTGATCATGCATGCTCACATTTGCATATCATGTGTCATTGACTGTGTGTGTGTGCACATGTGCTTCGATGCCAGTGTGTTTATTATATGTATGTGTGCCTCTGTGTATGCATGTGCGTAGTTCGTATACATGTATGTGTATATGTGTGGTGAATGCACATGTTTGTGGTGTGCTTGTGTGGTAGATACACATGTTTGTGTGTGGTTTTGTGTGCTGTACAGTGGGTGTCAAGTATACTTTAAATTAAAGTATTAAAAGTTTAATTTTCTGAGAAAAATATTTTCAAAGTAAAATTTGTTGATTTTGTCATGATTCTTTTCAAGAATTGATAGATTCATCTTTAGTCAGAGTTGGCACAATATGTAATGTTGCCATAATACTTATTTCTATTTTATTTGTATTGTAATGGATATATCCTGTTGAAGTCTTGTGAGACTGTAGTTTAAAGTTTTATTGGTAGGAAAGACTCCCCCGGGGGAATGCTGGGGATCTTTTCAGTATAAATAGTATCCCACTTTCTGGAAATTCTGTGCTAGAAATTTCCTCTTTTTTGTCTCTGTCTTTGTTTCTTTCTTCCTCCTTTGCTTTGTCATTTCTTCCTATCATTTTCTGCCTTGCTGGTCCATTCACCTGTATGTGTTCAATAAAGTCTTACAAGTTACATACAATGATACTTTCTCTTACGATTGATAATTGGGTACATCACATGTCTTATTGTTAAGTGCATTTTTGTTCTAGGGATATGAGATATGCTGAAGCAATTTTTAGGTAATTTAGACCTGTTTTTATATGTTTTAGTTCCTTATTTATGTTTAAATTTGAATTCTGGTATGTTTTTCAATCCCCTCTGCGATAAATTGGGTGGAATGGTCAACACCAGGGGCATCTCCTTAGATTATGTGCATGAATGCATTGATATGTGTCATTGTGTGCTTAATTTCTTTTCATTTTTTCCCCTGTTGAATTATTGTGTATGTTTTGAACTGGTTATAGCCTCTATGCAGTCAGCTGGGCTTTAGGTTTAGTTTAACTCTTTGACGACGGGCTACTTCGATTGAAGTAACAGCTGAGCTCTCACTGAGGACAGGCTATTTCAATCATAGTAACAGATGGTCTAGGGTATATAACTCCCTCTACTTTTGTTATGCTAATGATTTAGTAGTTGGCAGTTGCTTCCCTTGTGGAGGAAACTTCCGTTGAACGCTTCAGCTACGTTTTGCCGGTTCCTTTGTCTAAAATCGATGGAAAATGGCTCTAAGGCGACAGTTCTCAGTGATGTCACTGTGGCAGCCCTAGGCCAGCAATCAAGCTCAGCTGTGGCAACTGCAGTCACAATAGAGTTAAACAACAATAATAAAAAACAGGTGTTTGTTTTTTTTAAAACCCCAGTGCAATAAATTGGATGGAATGGTCAGCGCCAGGGGCATCTCCTTAGATTATGTGTGTGAATGCATTGATATGTGTACTTAATTTTCTTTTCCTTTTATTCCTGGTGAAGTATTGTGTGTGTGTTTTGAACTGGTTATAGCCCTGAAATGACTCTGTGCAGTCAGCTGGGCTTTAAGCAGCAACAAAGACCATGAAGAGTATGGGAAACTATGTCATCATTATCATCATCATCATCAGGTGCCCTGCCGCATGGTGTTGGCGATCACGGACTTCCATCTGTCTCTATCTCTCATTGCCCCTAGCATCTCCCCCACCCTCCTCGTCCCCAGCCACTCTGCAAGTCCGTCCAGCATTTTCTCCCTGGGTCTACCTGGTGCTCTCTTCCCCTCCAGCTTTCCCGTCGTGACCAGGTGCTCCAATTCCCCCCTCCTCATAAAATGGCCTACAAATGTTGCCTGTCTTTTCCTAACCTTCCTTATGAATGATCTTCTTGTGTCTGCCTCCATCAAGACTGTCTCGTTTGTTTTCTTTGCTGTCCATGGAACTCTCAACATTTTTCTTAGAAACCACATCTCAGCTGCCTCAGTTCTGGCTTTGCGTGTTGACTATCCACACCTCACAACCATACAACAGTATTGGTTCTATATTATAACATTCAAGAACTCTCTTCCTGATGTTAATTGATAGGCATTTGTTGGTAAGAATGCTTGTCATCTTCTTGAATGCTGTTTTGGCTTGGCCGATTCTGTCGACCTTGCTAAATCGATCCTCGAGGGAACTGTTCAGGGAGGGAGACAGAGGGGAACACAGAAAAGAAAAAAAATTATGGCAACATTTCAGGATGCACAGAGAAACTGTTTGCAGAGACCCAGGCTTTGGCAGACAACGGACAGAGCTGGAAGAATTTGATGAACAGTTCTTTACTGCATTGCCATATTGACTGTTCATGGAGTTCAGACAGAAGAGACAGAGAGAGTGTAAATGCATGGGTGCAACTTTTTCCATTTGACGACGGAATCCGTTTTTTCAAAAGCATCAGAAACGGAAAATCCGTTTTTTGAAAAAGCTTCAGTGTAGCCCCCCAGACCACCCATACGGGGCGCTGCCGTCCCCTCGACCCCTTTTAGTTTTTTTTACTTTTTCTAAGTTGCACCCTTGTAAATGGAGTTAAGACAGAAGAGACAGACAGAGTGTAAATGGAGTTAAGACAGAAGAGACAGACAGAGTGTAAATGGAGTTAAGACAGAAGAGACAGACAGAGTGTAAATGGAGTTAAGACAGAAGAGACAGACAGAGTGTAAATGGAGTTAAGACAGAAGAGACAGACAGAGTGTAAATGGAGTTAAGACAGAAGAGACAGATAGAGTGTAAATGGAGTTAAGACAGAAGAGACAGACAGAGTGTAAATGGAGTTAAGACAGAAGAGACGGACAGAGTGTAAATGGAGTTAAGACAGAAGAGACGGACAGAGTGTAAATGGAGTTAAGACAGAAGAGACAGACAGAGTGTAAATGGAGTTAAGACAGAAGAGACAGACAGAGTTTAAATGGAGTTAAGACAGAAGAGACAGACAGAGTGTAAATGGAGTTAAGACAGAAGAGAGAGACAGAGTGTAAATGGAGTTAAGAGAGAAGAGACAGACAGAGTGTAAATGGAGTTAAGACAGAAGAGACAGACAGTGTAAATGGAGTTAAGAGAGAAGAGACAGACAGAGTGTAAATGGAGTTAAGACAGAAGAGACAGACAGTGTAAATGGAGTTAAGACAGAAGAGACAGGCAGTGTAAATGGAGTTAAGAGAGAAGAGACAGACAGAGTGTAAATGGAGTTAAGACAGAAGAGACAGACAGTGTAAATGGAGTTAAGACAGAAGAGACAGAGTGTAAATGGAGTTAAGACAGAAGAGACGGACAGAGTGTAAATGGAGTTAAGACAGAAGAGACGGACAGAGTGTAAATGGAGTTAAGACAGAAGAGACAGACAGAGTGTAAATGGAGTTAAGACAGAAGAGACAGACAGAGTTTAAATGGAGTTAAGACAGAAGAGACAGACAGAGTGTAAATGGAGTTAAGAGAGAAGAGACAGACAGAGTGTAAATGGAGTTAAGACAGAAGAGACAGACAGAGTGTAAATGGAGTTAAGACAGAAGAGACAGACAGTGTAAATGGAGTTAAGAGAGAAGAGACAGACAGAGTGTAAATGGAGTTAAGACAGAAGAGACAGACAGTGTAAATGGAGTTAAGACAGAAGAGACAGGCAGTGTAAATGGAGTTAAGAGAGAAGAGACAGACAGAGTGTAAATGGAGTTAAGACAGAAGAGACAGATAGAGTGTAAATGGAGTTAAGACAGAAGAGACAGACAGAGTGTAAATGGAGTTAAGACAAAGAGACAGACAGAGTGTAAATGGAGTTAAGACGGAAGAGACAGACAGATGTAAATGGAGTTAAGACAGACAGAGTGTAAATGGAGTTAAGACAGAAGAGACAGAGTGTAAATGGAGTTAAGACAGAAGAGACAGAGTGTAAATGTAATTAAGACAGAAGAGACAGACAGAGTGTAAATGTAATTAAGACAGAAGAGACAGACAGAGTGTAAATGTAATTAAGACAGAAGAGACAGAGTGTAAATGTAATTAAGACAGAAGAGACAGACAGAGTGTAAATGGAGTTAAGACAGAAGAGACAGACAGATGCAAATGGAGTTAAGACAGACAGAGTGTAAATGGAGTTAAGACAGAAGAGACAGACAGAGTGTAAATGGAGTTAAGACAGAAGAGACAGACAGAGTGTAAATGGAGTTAAGACAGAAGACACAGACAGAGTGTAAATGGAGTTAAGACAGAGGAGACAGAGAGAGTGTAAAGTCATAAAAACTGACAAAGGTTATCATTGCACCTGCGTACATGTGTGCAGTTTTATTGCACATACTTGTACTCAGATAACATCATAATATAAATCATATGCCACTTCTCAGAGTGACTTTTTTTTATAGATAATATAAATCATATGCCACTTCTCAGAGTGACATTTTTCCCCTTGCTTATTGAATTATTTTTTACTCAGTCAGTGAAAAATGCTCAAGTTTATTGTTGTGGGGTACCAAATTCTTTGCTTTATTTCTCTTCCAGTTGTTAGACTACAAGTCTTACACATACACATATCTCCTGGCTGACCCGGCTTCCCGCGTTGCGGTGATCATCGACCCCGTTGTTGACATGGTAGAGAGGGACGTCGCCCTTGTGCGTGACCTTGGCCTTGACCTCCAGTATGCAGGTATGGTGGTGGTGTTACAGTTTGACGACCTATGAATAAATATGAGCTTTAGTTTAACCCTTTGGCTGCTACTGATGAGCATGCTCCTTATTGAGGGACTGTTGTGTTCTCGTGATCAGCAAGGAACTGTTCTGTCTTGGAAGAGTGGGGGGTTTTTTGGGTTTTTTAAAGCCTCATTGCAGTCAGGGAGATTACCTTTGTGCTCACCTTTTTTTTTTTCGTCCGATTTTCAACGCCACCCTAATGGCCACAGAAACTGAAAGTTTTTTTTTTTTTTTTTTTTTTTTTTTTTTTAAATGTAATGATGATGATGTCGATGAGGATAATAATCATGAAGCTATGGAGTTCCATCTAGGATTGAGACTGTGTGACAGGGCTGTACTCTACACTTACTGTCATGTATATCCTGGTGTCAACCAGGCCTGAGAAATACAAACACACTGCAGTGCTGGTTAGAAGATTTGAGCAGCACCCTCAATGATGTATCCATGAAGTAGATGAGACTCGACTGTGTGGTCCCAGGCTTCCCACTGAGCCCATAGCACGCCCAACTCTTGGTAGGAACCGGTTAGATCCGAAAAATCCCACAGTGAGTTTTGAAAGGATCAATGGGGGTTCGAACCTGCAACCTTCCAGTTGGTAGTCCATTGCGTTAACCGCAACACTACAGCAACTGATTGAGGAAGAGTGCTATACTATTTATCTGAATCAGCCAAGAGTGTGAAACGTTAAAACTTACAAAGATCATCTGGGCAAGTAGACTGGTACCTGACAAGATAGATTCATGGCACTTGAACATTTATTATGCGCTCCACCTAGATCTGCCAGTTAAACACCTTGAAACTGCGCAAAACCCTGTGAACTGGCCCGTTTCCATGAGCCACAAGACCATGATCTGTTTACAGAATCTGTTACGTGAATATTTGTTGTTGTGTGTGCATGGACACACAAAGAGGATTCAGACACTTCTTCTTCTTCTTCTTGGCGTATGCTGCTACACAATCATCTGAGTCCGGGCGATGAATGTAGCCGTCTTTTCCAGCTCCTGTCTGCAGCCATGGAGTTTGGTTGTCAGCGGAGTGTCTGTCGGCCACAGTTCTGTCTTGCCACCTGGTGAAGGGGACATCTTTGGAGTATATGCTCCGTGGTTTGGTCTTCTTGACCGCAGGGACAGGTTGGGGAGGGCGCCAGCTTCAGTTTGCGGACATGTGGCTGTTCAGCCTATTGTGACCAGTGCGCAGCCTCACCAGGTGGTAGTCATCCCTGTGTCGTCTTGGCATGGAAAGCACCCTGATGAATTCAGACACTTAACCCTGACTCCCGCACTGTCCTCCAGCATACACATACGAAACCATGCTAGCAAAACAGAACCTGAATCCTTTGACTCTCTCACCCTATCCACAGCTTCCTGCAGATAGAGTGAGGGAGTTAAAGGATTCAGTTTTTACAGTAAATGGATAGGAATTAGGATTAACACATTTTGACAATGAATGACAGCAATCATCAGAAATCAATCAATCACTTCAGGAACAAATCACTCTCAGGGAAATCATCACTCTCATGAATCAATCACTCTCAGTGGAAATCAATCACTCTCAGTGGAAATTCAATCACTCTCAGTGGAATAATCACTCAGGAATCAATCACTCTCAGTGGAATAAATCATCAACCTCTCAGTGGAAATCAATCACTCTCAGTGGAAATCAATCACTCTCAGTGGAAATCAATCACTCTCAGTGGAAATCATCACTCCAGAATCAATCATCTCAGTGGAAATCAATCACTCTCAGTGGAAATCAATCATTCATGAAATCAATCCTCTCAGTGGAAATCAATCACTCTCAGTGGAAATCAATCACTCTCAGTGGAAATCATCACTTCAGTGAATATTGGTTGCATGGTTCTTTGCTTTACCTCATCCTATCTACCAGCTGCAAAACTTAACCCTTTGATTCCGTCACCCTTTCCGCCAGCTTCCTGCTGGTGAGAGAATCAAAGGGTTAACTTTGTGCTTTGCTTGCATGGTTGACACCGCAGGATGCTGGTAGACAGAGTTCTGGAGTCAAAGGGTTAATTAATGGATCTGTGCACGTGTTGACCTAGGGGATTGGAAAAATGTTCATCTTTTACTCAGTAAGTGGGAGGTACCCATGCAGAGTTGAACCCAGAGTGTCCACTTGGAAAACAGTCTTACCTACTCAGCCGTCACGTGTGCCAAGGGACCTTTTATGAATTACTAGAGCTCAGAACTCATGTCATAAGAACCCAAAGAAGAGGATGTGGGAGACAGATTGGTTGTAAGAAGTTGAAGCAACAGTTCATGATTTAAGCCGTTAAGGATTTCTTGTTTCAAATTGTCATTCTCAGCATACCAGAGTGGGTCTGAGTGTGCATTCCTGATGGTTTACAGTTAGTGTTGGACTAAATTGATTTATAATCTTCTAGAAACATTGAAATTTCATTTAGTGGATCTGTTGCTGTTTGTGTTGGTGAGCATGCGGTTCTTGTCATTCTGTTGATTTTAGTTTGGTGTGTCAGCCGCCTTAAAAGAAACTCAGTTTATTTTTTGACTTTTTACAAAAAAGAACACAAATACATGTACATATTAATGTCATTATTATATATACTGGAACTAAACAGCAGGAAGACTGAAGTCATGGTGATCAGTAAAAAACATGAAATCCCCTCATGCAAAATAATAGCAAACGGCACGACCTTGAGACAGGTTGATAAGTTTAAATACCTGGGAACGATCATTTCATCAGACGGCAGATGCACATCGGAAATAGCCAGCAGAATCGGCCAAGCCGAAACAGCATTCAAGAAGATGACAAGCATTCTTACCAACAAATGCCTATCAATTAACATCAGGAAGAGAGTTGTTGAATGTTATATAGAACCAATACTGTTGTACAGTTGTGAGGCGTGGACAGTCAACAAGCAAAGCCAGAACAAGATTGAGGCAGCCGAGATGTGGTTTCTAAGAAGAATGTTGAGAGTTCCATGGACAGCAAAGAAAACAAATGAGACAGTCTTGATGGAGGTAGACACAGGTAGATCATTCATAAGGAAGATTAGGGAAAGATAGGCAACATTTATAGGCCATTTTATGAGGAAAGGGGATTTAGAGCACCTGGTCACAACGGGAAAGCTAGAGGGAAAGAGAACACCAGGTAGAACCAGGGAGAAAATACTAGACGGACTTGCAGTGTGGCTGAAGACAAGTGGGATGGAGGAGATGCTTGAGGCAACAAGAGATAGAGACAGATGGAAGTCCGTGATCGCCAACGCCATGCGGCAGGGCACCTGATGATGATGATATATATACATGCATGCATCAGTATCATCATATCATTATCATGCAGGTGTATAAAGGTTTGCTTAAGCACATGATGTACATTTCAAGTCCCCTGTTAGGATGCTGGGGGCTCTTACAGCATAAATAATATCCTCACCTGGAAATTCTGTGCAAGAAATTTCTTCATATCTGTCACTCTGTTTGTTTTTCCTTTGCTCCTCTGCTTTCTGTCATTTCTTCCTATTATTTCTGCCTTGGGGGTCCATTTACCTGTATGTGTTCAATGAAGCGTTTCATACTTTCTCTAGGCTTGGTGATTGGGTACATGTATAATTTAAGTGTATTTTGGGCTATAAGGAAATGCGATTTGCACAAGAGTTTTAGATAATTTAGGCCCGTTTTTATATACGCTTTAACCCTTTGACTCCTGCAGCCTGTCCAACAGCATCCTTCTTTGTCAACCATGCTGGAAGAGCAAAAACTTAACCCTTTGACTCCCTCACCCTATCCACCAGCTTCCTGCAGGAAGCTGGTGGATAGGGTGAGGGAGTCAAAGGGTTAAGTTTTTGCAGTTGGTAGATAGGGTGCAGGTGGCAAAGGGTTAATGTCCTTTGTTATGTTTACATTTGTATTCAGATTTGCTTGTTTTTTAAATCCTCTCGTGATAAGTTGGATGGAGTGGTCAGCACCGGGGGCATATCCTCAAATATATGCACGAATATGTTGATATGGGCACTTGATCTTCTTTTCCAGGCATTTTTTTGCCGCCTGATGTGAAGTATGGTGTACTTTTTGAGATGGTGTAGCCCTGATATGGTGTACTTTTTGAGATGGTGTAGCCCTGATATGGTGTACTTTTTGAGATGGTGTAGCCCTGATAGGTGTACTTTTTGAGATGGTGTAGCCCTGATATGGTGTACTTTTTGAGATGGTGTAGCCCTGATATGGTGTACTTTTTGAGATGGTGTAGCCCTGATATGGTGTACTTTTTGAGATGGTGTAGCCCTGATATGGTGTACTTTTTGAGATGGTGTAGCCCTGATATGGTGTACTTTTTGAGATGGTGTAGCCCTGATATGGTGTACTTTTTGAGATGGTGTAGCCCTGATATGGTGTACTTTTTGAGATGGTGTAGCCCTGATATGGTGTACTTTTTGAGATGGTGTAGCCCTGATATGGTGTACTTTTTGAGATGGTGTAGCCCTGATATGGTGTACTTTTTGAGATGGTGTAGCCCTGATATGGTGTACTTTTTGAGATGGTGTAGCCCTGATATGGTGTACTTTTTGAGATGGTGTAGCCCTGATATGGTGTACTTTTTGAGATGGTGTAGCCCTGATATGGTGTACTTTTTGAGATGGTGTAGCCCTGATATGGTGTACTTTTTGAGATGGTGTAGCCCTGATAGGTGTACTTTTTGAGATGGTGTAGCCCTGATATGGTGTACTTTTTGAGATGGGTAGCCCTGATATGGTGTACTTTTTGAGATGGTGTAGCCCTGATATGGTGTACTTTTTGAGATGGTGTAGCCCTGATATGGTGTACTTTTTGAGATGGTGTAGCCCTGATATGGTGTACTTTTTGAGATGGTGTAGCCCTGATATGGTGTACTTTTTGAGATGGTGTAGCCCTGATATGGTGTACTTTTTGAGATGGGTAGCCCTGATATGGTGTACTTTTTGAGATGGCGTAGCCCTGATATGGTGTACTTTTTGAGATGGCGTAGCCCTGATATGGTGTACTTTTTGAGATGGCGTAGCCCTGATATGGTGTACTTTTTGAGATGGTGTAGCCCTGATATGGTGTTAACTTTTTGAGATGGAGAAGCCCTGATATGGTGTACTTTTTGAATGTGTAGCCTGATTATGGTTGTACTTTTTGAGATGGTGTTGGGCTTGATATGGCGTACTTTTGAGATGTGCGTTAGCCCAGAATATGGTGTACTTTTTGAGATGGGTAGCCCTGATATGGTGTACTTTTTGAGATGGTGTAGCCCTGATATGGTCGTACTTTTTGAGATGGTGTAGCCCTGATATGGTGTACTTTTTGAGATGGTGTAGCCCTGATATGGCGCAGTGCAGTCGGCTTGGCTTTAAGCAACAATAACAATACATTTCAAGCAGATGAATGAGAAAACTTAGCAGACTTTGTCAGTGTTTTCATACTGCTGAATGAAAGGAAGACTTGCTTCAGCTGGTTGGTTCACATGGTAGAGTTTGGAGTTTGTTTAGAGTTTGTTTAAAAGGTGTTCGTTGCACTTGCACAATTCTATGTGCGCTTCGCCCAAATCTACCTGGCCAGCAGTTTTGTTGTAAATTCCCAGAGTATGTGCAAAATACTATGTGCTCGCAAGGTGTTGAATCAGGGGGAGAGAAGGGGCATATAAACACTAAGCTTGACACCACCCAAATGATGGAAACATTAAGATAGATATCAGACAGGCCACTTCTTGAGATATCACATCTCGAGTCCATGTCCCAATAGCACCTTTGATGAAAATGAACTGATTTCTCTGATTGACCCTCAGCCCGCAGGGGCATTTGACCTGCCTGTTAATGCCTGGTGGATAGACAGTGGCGATATCCCCGACCTCCTAGATCAAGACATGTGGAGACATGCCAGTGCCTGACCCCCCTGTGTGTGTGTGTGTGTATTCACACAGAACATCAGCTATGTAGTAGAGTAAGCTATGTCAGTGATGGATGACTCATTCGTTTTGTATGTTTTGAAACAGTACACAGTCGGCTGGGCTTTAAACAACAATAATAACAATGATTGATTTTACTGACAGGGGGGAGTATAACTTACACACCAGAGACAGAGTAATCAGTTTAATTCAGTTCATTTCGGCTGCCATTTTCTTGTCAGGTTCATTAATGTTGCATTAACCCTTTCACTCCCGCACCCTGTCCACCATCATACTGCGTTGCCAACCATGCTAGCAAACCAAAAACTTAACCCTTTGATTCCCTCACCCTATCCACCAGCTTCCTGCAGGAAGCTGTGGATAGGGTGAGGGAATCAAAGGGTTAAGTTTTTTGCAACTGGTGGATAGGGTGCGGGAGTCAAAGGATTAATGAGAACGTTAGCAAGGCATTCATGATTTTTTTTTTTTTTTTTTTTTTTTTTTTTTTTTTTGTAATTGAGTGTCCACAATCGTCATGTCGATTATTATGACATTTTGATAATTTGATAATTGAAACGAGTAAGCAGACATGGACAAGGTAATTTGTGATAACTGATAAGCATACATTAACAAAGTAATTAGTGGTGGTAACTGAAAAGGAAACATGAACAAGTATTTCATGATTACACTGAGAGGATAAAACAAACATTAACAAGATAATTTGTAATAACTGAGAGGATGAAGTAAACATTAACAAGGTATATTACGATAATGAGAGGATAAAACAAACATTAACAAACTATATTACGATAATGAAAGGATAAAACAAACATTAACAAGATAATTTGTAATAACTGAGAGGATGAAATAAACATTTACATGGTATATTACGATAATGTAAAGATAAACAACATTAACAAGGTATATTACGATAATGAAAGAATAAAACAACATTAACAAGGTATATTACGATAATGAAAGATAAAACAAACATTAACAAGATAATTTGTAATAACTGAGAGGATGAAGTAAACATTAACAAGGTATATTACGATAATGAAAGGATAAAACAAACATTAACAAGGTATATTACGATAATGAAAGAATAAAACAAACATTAACATGATAAAACTGATAACTGAAAGAATGGAACAAACATTAACGAGATGATTTGTGATAATTGATAGAGAAACATTAACAAGATAATTCATAACTGAAAAGATTTAGATAAAAATTAACAAAGTCATTCTTGATAACTGAAACGATAAAAAATAATTATAAGTATGTTAAAGAAATGTTGGGAAAAAAAAGGGAAAAGCAATACAACAAGAAATTGTTGTTGTTGTTGTTGTTTTGTTGTTGTTTTTGTTGTTTAGGATCATTGCACTCACTTTTGTGCTCACCTTTTTTTTTCCCCTTGTCCATTTTCTATGCTACATTAATGGCCACGAAACTGGAACAGTTTTTCACAATGCGATGATGATGATGCCGATGAGGATGATAATCACGATGTTATGGAGTTCCATCCAGGATTGAGACTGCGTTTCAGGGCTGTACTCTAACCTTACTATCATAATATATCCTGGTGTCAACCAGGCCTGAGAGATACAGACACCTGCAGTGCTGGTCAGAAGATTTGAGCAATACCCTCAATGGCACATCCGTGAAGTGGATGAGAACTTGACTGTGTGGTCCCAGTCTTCCCAATGAGCTCACGCACATAAAGACACACACGCGCGCATGTACAGAACACTGACAGAAACACACACACACACACACACACACACACACACACACACACACACACACACACACACACACACACACACACACACACACACACACACACAAACACGCACGCATGCACACACGCTACAGAATTTCCAGTCCCAACCATAATAAATCTCTTTTCAACACAATCCAAAGGCAAATCCACCCATTGCCCTAAAAGTGTACTATTTCAAACATACGCTTTCTTTGCGGGTGGACTTGTCATGTTTTGCTGCACAAATAAATGGTGTAGTCGGTGTGTGTGTGTGTGTGTGTGTGTGTGTGCGTGTGGTGTGTGTGTGGTGTGTGTGTGTGTGTGGTGTGTGTGTGTGTGGAGCAGTGGGTACATAATTTTGGAATGTATATGTGTGGTTAGGGGGCTTTGTGTATAGGTGTATGTCTGCATGTGCCTGCGAGCATGATTTGTGTGTGTGTGTATGTGTCTTTGCTTGAATGTACATTGTGCACTTGCTGTCATGTAAACGTGTTGAGGTTTGTTCGCATTTGGAATGTGCATTGGTTGATACATTAACAGTTAGTTGTCAGAAAACAAATCACACCTGTCAAACGCAGCCTAATGGATAAGATGTCAGTTGTCATACTTCCAATTGGAAAGTTTAGGTTCGATCCTATGGACATATTCTGCATGGTGGGTGAAGGATAGAGATTGTTTGCTATCTCCATCCTGTATGGATATCTTCTGCTGCATGTTTGTGCCTCTTCGTGTATATATGTGACCTTCCATCACGGAATGAGTCGCTTATCCACTGGCAGCGTTTTGCACAATGGGGAAGAATAAGCGAGAGGGATGTCAGGGCTCGTTATGGAGTTGTTGATTTTAGCAGATGCCGGAACTCTTCCTACACATTCTGCATTCAATAAATTACGCATATTGTGGTTCTTTCTTAGTGAAAAAGCATTACCCTACCCAACATGCTGATGCTGAACTTTCACTTTCGTTTTTCTTGATTTTCTCAAAACTGTTTCGGAAGAGTGCCATGTTTGGAAGGCTGTACCTCAGGTATTTATTGTCCGATTTTAAAATGGTTTTCTTCATTAGAAAGAGCAGTAAATGTACATTTAGAAGCAATGAAAAAGTGAAAACTGCCTGAAGTGGACAAGTGACTCATTTCATGGTGGAAAGTCACATATATACACTCAGAACATCACATTTATTACATACATTTCCGAAATCCTGTAAGACATGTCAGTGGCTGAGGCTTATATATAAACAAATATGAAAACACCCCCCAGCATGCATGCCCACCAAGAAAAATCAGAATGCTGAGAAAAACAAAAAACACACACACAAACATTGAAACAAGCACCCTCACTTGATGAAAAAAAAAATTTGTTTACTTTTTTTGTTTCACCAGTGCAAAGATAGTTTTTGCAAATTCCATAAAATCAGATCTATTGCATGAAAATTAAATCAGCAACTTTATACAAACAATCATAAGATGATAACAGATATCTGCAAAGCAGCCTTCTGGAAATTCTGTGCTAGGAATTTCCTCTTTTCTGTCACTGTCTTTGTTTCTGCCTTGTTCCTTTGCTTTCTGTCATTTCTTCCTATCATTTTCTGCCTTGCTGGTTCATTCACCTGTGTGTATTCGATAAAGTCTTATGTACTTTTCTCTTAGGATTGATAATTGGGTACATGTATTAAGTGCTTTTTTGGCTCTAGGAAAATGAGATATGAGAAGCAATTTTAGGTAATAGAGATCTGTTCCCTAGTATGTATTACATTAGTTTCCTTAGTTATGTTTCAATTTGTATTCAGGTATGTTTTTTAAATTCTCTGTGCAATAAGTTGGATAGAGTGGTCAACGCCAGGGGCATGTACTTAGCGTATGTTCTCGAATGAGTTGATATGTGTACTTAATTTTTTTTTCCCAGTTGAAATACTGTATGTGCATTGGCATGGTTATAGCCCTGATATGGCTCTAGCAGTCGGCTGGGCTTTAAGCAACTATAAGCCACAGCAATTCTTTCAATCTCAGGATTCTACCTGATAACAAATGGTCACAGTTGCTACCTAGTCAGCATGGCAATCTCCAGCCAGTTGACACAGTAACCCAACTGACTACCCCCTCACCAACCCCTCCCTTTCTGTCACCCCCCCTCCCTCTCTACCTGTGGCAGCCTTGAGGTGTGATGTGGAGGTCAGGTTGGATGAGGTCATTATTATTCAGGGAATGCTTGTAGTCCGCTCCACATCTGTTTGGCCTCGGTGTAAGTCAAGGTCACAGCCTTGAAGTGAGGGGGAGATTAACGGTGTCAAAGTCACTTTCAGTGAATGCAAGATTAGCTGTCAGATTTGTTCTACTTTGATAAAAATCAGGGATGAAAAATTCGTATGATAATGTCAAGTGCCAGGTCTGGTTATGATTGTGATCACCTCTGAACGTACACCCCTGTCTGACCTCTCCATTATGCTTCTGATACTAGTTACTACTTGTTTACGAATTCCTTATAGTAATACACACATTCCACAGTCAGTTGTCTTCATTTTCTGTGTCTGCTCAATACAGTTGGCATGGGCTTCCTGTAATGTATGTCTTGATTAGCGCCCCTGTTACAAGAGTTAGCTCCCCTGTTGATATAGCTTTGGGGAATCGTGAGCGATAGTCAGGGAAGCCTGCGGAGAATCAGGGAAGATCTAACGCTCAGAATACTTTATGACTTCGAGTTGAATAGACGCTGACATACCATGTCCGGGACACATGTTAATACAGAACCTGATGCCGAGCTTACGCCCTTTTTCGTTATTCAGAGAATGTAATATGGTGTCAGAAGTGAACTGGAACTGAGAAGCAGCACCTGCTAATTCTGTTTCTTTATTTGATTAAAAAAAAAAAAAAAGAAAAAAAAAAAAGAACAGAAACGGAAACATACCTTCGCCCACCAGAGGAGCTGTTGTCAAGATCATCATCAACAGACAATCCTAGCAGTGCTTGGGACAAATGGAAGACAAGATTTGACTTTTTTTTTTGAAAGCCTGCGGAGCTTCTGCTAAACCTGATGTGAGGATTGGACTTCTGTTGAACCATATTGGTGATGAAGGCATTGAAATCTTTCAGAACTTCGTGTTTCATCCAGAACGTGTTTCAGACAGTGGTGAAAGAATCCCAGCAGAAGATAAGGACAAATTCAGAGAATCTAACACTTCCTCTGTCTGTTTGACAGTAACATACTCTGCCTTCCTTAGTTGAAGACATACATTTTTTTCTCCAGCAGTGTTTTTATCTTCTACGTGTCCACTTGTTCAGCCCCCTCCCACCTGTCTTCCCTGTCCCCACCTGTCTTCCCTGTCCCCACCTGTCGTCCCTGTCCCCACCTGTCTTCCCCTGCCCTCCCCACCTGTCTTCCCTGTCCCCACCTGTCGTCCCTGTCCCCACCTGTCTTCCCCCTCCCCACCTGTCTTCCCTGTCCCCACCTGTCTTCCCTGTCCCCATCCTGTCTTCCCTGTCCCCACCTGTCTTCCCTGTCCCCACCTGTCTCCCCGTCCCATGTCTTCCCCTGTCCCACCTGTCTTCCCATTCCCACCTGTCTTCCCCTTCCCACCTGTCTTCCCCATTCCCACCTGTCTTCCCCTTCCCACCTGTCTTCCCCTTCCCACCTGTCTTCCCTGTCCCCACCTGTCTTCCCCCTCCCACCTGTCTTCCCTGTCCCCACCTGTCTCCCTGTCCTACCTTCTTCCCCTCCTGTCTTCCCTGTCCCCACCTGTCTTCCCTGTCCCCACCTGTCTTCCTCCCGTCCCCACCTGTCTTCCCTGTCACGTCCCTGTCCCCCACCTGTCTTCCCTGTCCCCACCTGTCTTCCCTGTCCCCACCTGTCTTCCCCCTCCCCACCTGTCTTCCCTGTCCCCACCTGTCTTCCATGTCCCCACCTGTCTTCCCCCTCCCCACCTGTTTTCCCTGTCCCCACCTGTCTTCCCTGTCCCCACCTGTCTTCCTTGTCCCCATCTGTCTTCCCCCTCCCCACCTGTTTTCCCTGTCCCCACCTGTCTCCCCTGTCCCTCTGTCTTCCCTCTCCCTCCCCACCTGTCTTCCCTCTCCCCACCTGTTTTCCTTGTCCTCTGTCTTCCCTCTCCCTCCCCACCTGTTTTCCCTGTCCCCACCTGTCTTCCCTGTCCGTCTGTCTTCCCTCTCCCTCCCCACCTGTCTTCCCTGTCCTCACCTGTTTTCCCTGTCCCCACCTGTCTCCCCTGTCCCTCTGTCTTCCCTCTCCCTCCCCACCTGTCTTCCCTCTCCCCACCGGTCTTCCCCCTCCCCACCTGTCATCCCTGTCCCCACCTGTCTTCCCTGGCCCCACCTGTCTTCCCCCTCCCCACCTGTCTTCCAACTCCCCACCTGTCTTCCCTGTCCCCTCCTGTGTTCCTTGTCCCCACCTGTCTTCCCTGTCTCAGCATGCATGTGCTTTGTGCCCTTGAGTTTTTGTCTTTATGAGTGAATGTTTCAGTGAATGGTGAACATGTGCATTTTGATGTGATTTGTGTATGAAGCTGGCACCTTATAAATATCATTATTGTTGTTTTTGTTGTGTGAATTAGCAAGGCCTTTTTTTTTCAGTCATTTGGTTGATTATCACTGGCTGTGTATATTTTGGGCATAATACATCTGAAAATTGACATTTTCTTTTTTTTTGTTTTTTTTAACACACCACCCTCCACCCACCACCCACCCCACCCCACCCCAAACCTTACCCTTTTGTTTGATTTTTAATGAAATTGAATTTTGATTTTTTTGTTTTTGTATTTACCTTTTTACTTTGACGTTTTTTGTTATTTTCATTCTATTTTGCTTTCATGTTTAATCATCATTATCTTTGGCATACACACATGCATAACCTCTGTCACCACCTACCTTCCTCCAAACACAAAACACACATAGCCCTGTCACAGTTTTTTGTCTGGTCAATTGTGGTTAGTTGTTCCAATCTACCAGACAACCTGAAAAGGAAATTCTTCCGAGCAGCAGTAGAGTCTGTTCTTACCTATGGCTCAATCTCTTGGACCCTAACAACACATTGGAGAAGAAGATCGATGGAGCATACACACGAATGCTGCGTGCAGCCCTGAACAAATCCTGGAGAGAACATGCAACTAACAAAGAGTTATACGGTAAGATCCCACCAATCAGTAAATCAATACGTCAACAAAGACTGCGCCTCGCAGGACACTGCTGGCGTAGCAAAGAAGAACTGGTGGGAGATGTTCTACTATGAAGACCCAGCCATGGCAAACAAAGACCAGGACGTCCAAAGAAGACCTTCATCGACCAACTGATGGATGATACGGGCTGTCAGTATGATGAACTACCTACTGCAATGTCTGACAGAGAAGGATGGAAGAAACGTGTCATGGATAACCGAGCAAGCTCGACATGATGATGATGATGATGAAAAATCACGACACGTATTTAATGAAGAAAACAAGAACACGTAAATACTGAATGCGAATTCTGAGTCTTTTCTTTTTCTGGTTTCTATTTGTTTGGACTTAAATTCAAAGAAGACAAAGGTTATGCATGTTGCAGGCAAATATAACACTAGACAGGACCAGATCATGCTAAACCAAGTCCCTCTAGAAAATGTCAAGGACTTTAGATATTTAGGTTCAGTCAAGACACACGATGGAACATGCTCAAAAGACATAAAGATGAGAATTGGAATGGCCAAGAACAGTATGGTTCAATTGAACAATATTTGGAAAGACCACAGCATAACAGCAGACCTTAAGATAAAACTCTTAAAATGTCTTGTCTGGCCAGTGATGTTATACGGCTGCGAGGCATGGACAATGAAGAAAGAGGATGAAAGACGAGTGGAAGCAGCAGAGCTGTGGTTTTACCGAAGACTGCTGAGGGTCAAATGGACGGATAGGCGCTCAAATGAAAGCATACTGAATGAGTTGGGTACTACACGCAAGCTTCTAGTACTCATACAACGGAGGAAACTGAAATATGTTGGACACGCAATCCGTAATGAGAGAACAGACTTGATGTCCACTGTCCTCCAAGGTAAAGTGGAAGGAAAGAGAAACAGAGGACGGCCACCTGCATCACTTGCTAGAAACATCACAAACATCAGTGGCAAGAAACTCCAGGAGGTCGTCAGACTTAGCCAAGATCGAGAGTGCTGGAGGCAACTTGTGAGGACATCATGTGCAGCGGCCAACACTGTTCCCGGTGACGCCGACAGGTGAGACAGGTGAGAGAACGCTGACAGTCATTTTGATCCAAATAACTGGAGGTTAAAATGAAGAGCACATACATACACCTTACAAACAAAACATTTCAATACAGGTCATGCTGTTTATAGCCCTCTTCCTCATCCTCCTTATCACACACACACACACACACACACACACACACATATATATATATATATATATACATACACACACTCATATCTACCTATCTGTCAATATGTACGTGTGTGTTTGAGTATACATGTTAAATATGTATTTATAAATGTTATATACATATGTAAACGTTCTGCTTCTTTTTCTGCTTTTCTATGTAATTCTTCAGTTTGCGCCCTGAATATATGACAACTTGGGTCAAGGGTCTCTCACCTAACAGGCTTGAGTGTACCTTACCTCAGCATCTTTGTGTGTACGTTTGTGTGTGTGTGTATGAACTAATTAATGTAAAGCGCGGTGAGTCCTTACCTATGTGTGGGAGAATAGCACTATATAAATGTGATTTATTATTATTATGGTGATGTTCCACCCAGAGGGGTGGAAGTAGGGGGTTGCTAGAGATTGAAATGGTGACAGCTGGGTGTCAGTGTCAGCAGGCTGGAGGCTGTGGTGTTGACAGGTGGGGACAGGGAAGACAGGTGGGGACAGGGAAGACAGGTGGGGACAGGGAAGACAGGTGGGGACAGGGAAGACAGATGGAGACAGGTGGAGACAGGGAAGACAGGTGGGGAGGGGAAGACAGGTGGAGACAGGGAAACAGGTGGAGACAGGGAAGACAGGAGGGGACAGGGAAGACTGGTGGGGACAGGGAAGACAGTAGGGAACAGGGAAGACAGGTGGGGAGGGAGGGGAAGACAGGTGGGGACAGGGAAGACAGGAGGGAACAGGGAAGACAGGTGGGGACAGGGAAGACAGGTGGGGACAGGGAAGACAGGAGGGAACAGGGAAGACAGGAGGGAACAGGGAAGACAGGTGGGGACAGGGAAGACAGGAGGGAACAGGGAAGACAGGTGGGGACAGGGAAGACAGGAGGGAACAGGGAAGACAGGTGGGGACAGGAGAAGACAGGTGGGGACAGGGAAGACAGGAGGGAACAAGGAAGACAGGTGGGGACAGGGAAGACTGGTGGGGACAGGGAAGACAGGTGGGGACAGAGAAGACAGGTGGGGATAGGGAAGACAGATGGGGACAGGGAAGACAGGTGGGGACAGGGAAGACAGGTGGGGACAGGGAAGACAGATGGGGACAGGGAAGACAGGTGGGGACAGGGAAGACAGGTGGGGACAGAGAAGACAGGTGGGGATAGGGAAGACAGATGGGGACAGGGAAGACAGGTGGGGACAGGGAAGACAGGTGGGGACAGGGAAGACAGATGGGGACAGGGAAGACAGGTGGGGACAGGGAAGACAGGTGGGGGAAGACAGGAGGGGACAGGGAAGACAGGAGGGAACAGGGAAAAAAGTGTAAAAGAAAATGTAAGAAATTGTTACATTGGTCATGCACATAAACACCGGCAACAACTGACTGCAAGGATTCAAACCTTGCTTCAGAAGAATTTTGTGTGTGCATGATGCAGTCTTCAGACCACATAGCTAGCTGTGAACCTCCGTGGGGATGACAAGGTTCTTTCAGTACAGATAGTATCCCCACCTTCTGGAAATTCTGCGCTAGAAATTCCTCTTTTTCTGTCACTGTCTTTGTTTCTTTCTTCCTCCTTTTGTTTTCTGTCATTTCTTCCTATCATTTTCTGCTTTGCTGGTCCATTCTCTTGTACGTGTTCGATATAGTCTTGGTATTTTCTTTTAGGATTGATAATTGCATACATGTACGCCTACTAAGTGCATTTTTTAGCTCTTGAGAAATGGGATATACGGAAGCATTTTCAGGTAATTTAGGCCTGTTTTTATGTATGTTTCAGTGTCCTTAGTTATGCTTAAATCTGTATTCAGGTGTTTTTTTTAATCCCCTGTGCGAAAATATTGGACTGAGGGGTCAACTCCCCCGTTGGCTCTTTCAGTATAAATAGTATCCCTATCTTCTGGAAATTCTGTGCTAGAAATTTCCTCTTTTCTGTCACTCTCTTTGTTTCTGCCTTGTTGCCTTGCTTTCTGTCATTTCTACTTATTTTCTGCCTTAATGGTCCATTCACCTGTATGTTTTCGATAAAGTCTTACGTTCTTTTTCTTCAGATTGATAATTGGGTACATGTATTAAGTGCATTTTTGGCTCTAAGGAGATGAGATATGCGGAAGCGATTTTAGGTAATTTATGCCTGTTTTTATATATATTTTGGTGTCCTTATGTATGCTTATATTTGCATTCAGGTGTGTTTTTTAAATCTCCCCTGTGCGATAAATCGGACGGAATGGTCCTACGCCGGGGGCATGTCCTTAGATTATGTGTGCGAATGCATTGATATGTGTACTTAATTTTCTTTTCTTTTTTTTTCTTTCCTGTTGAAGTTTTGTGTGTTTTGAAGCTGTTATAGCCCTGATATGGTTCTGCGTAGTCGGCTGGGCTTTAAACAACAATAAAAGAAAGAAAGAGTGGTCAACACCAGGGACATATTCGATTGTGTGTGCGAATGCATTGATATGTGTACTCCCATTTTTTTTTTTTTTTTTTTCCCCTGTTGAATTACTGTGTATGTATTGAAATGGTCATAGCCCTGATATGGCTGTACGCAGTCGGCTGGGTTTTAAACAAAAATAACAATCACCGAGCTGTGAATGGGTAGACTACCTGACTTTGCTTAGGGTTGGAGAATGTGAAGCTTTAAGAGAGCAATAAGAAGGAGAAGGGTGCCGCCCTAATTATGCTGGCTTCTTCCCTCCTGCCCCCACCCACCCCCTTTCTTTTTGACACCCCATTCCACTACAACTTCAGTACAACTTCAGGGGTACGG
>JAPXFY010000034.1:35827927-35832927 GCA_030674185.1 Monoplex corrugatus
CCTGTGATAAGAGCTGTGCACTGTGGATGTCATACCTTGATAAGAGCTGTGTACTGTGGATGTCATACCTTTGATAAGAGCTGTGCATTGTGGATGATCTTACCTTATGATTAAGGCTGTGTACTGTGATGTCATACCTGTGATAAGAGCTGTGTACTGTGGATGTCTT
Organism: Monoplex corrugatus; assembly: GCA_030674185.1. Classification (NCBI taxonomy): domain Eukaryota; kingdom Metazoa; phylum Mollusca; class Gastropoda; order Littorinimorpha; family Ranellidae; genus Monoplex; species Monoplex corrugatus. The sequence continues at coordinate 35,828,097 of JAPXFY010000034.1, forward strand.
ACCTGTGATAAGAGCTGTGCATTGTGGATGTCTTACCTGTGATAAGAGCTGTGCATTGTGATGTCATACCTTTGATAAGAGCTGTGTACTGTGGATGTCTTACCTTGATAAGAGCTGTGCATTGTGATGTCATACCTGTGATAAGAGCTGTGTACTGTGTATGTAATACCTTTGATAAGAGCTGTGTACTGTGGATGTCATACCTTTGATAAGAGCTGTGTACTGTGTATGTCATACCTGTGATAAGAGCTGTGTACTGTGATGTCTTACCTGTGATAAGAGCTGTGTACTGTGGATGTCATACCTGTGATAAGAGCTGTGTACTGTGTATGTCATACCTTTGATAAGAGCTGTGTACTGTGGATGTCATACCTGTGATAAGAGCTGTGCACTGTGATGTCTACCTTGATAAGAGCTGTGTACTGTGGATGTCTTACCTTTGATAAGAGCTGTGTACTGTGGATGTCTACCTGTGATAAGAGCTGTGTACTGTGGATGTCATACCTGTGATAAGAGCTGTGTACTGTGTATGTCATACCTGTGATAAGAGCTGTGTACTGTGGATGTCATACCTTTGATAAGAGCTGTGTACTGTGTATGTCATACCTGTGATAAGAGCTGTGTACTGTGGATGTCATACCTGTGATAAGAGCTGTGTACTGTGGATGTCATACCTGTGATAAGAGCTGTGTACTGTGTATGTCATACCTTTGATAAGAGCTGTGTACTGTGTATGTCATACCTGTGATAAGAGCTGTGTACTGTGGATGTCATACCTGTGATAAGAGCTGTGTACTGTGGATGTCATACCTGTGATAAGAGCTGTGTACTGTGTATGTCATACCTGTGATAAGAGCTGTGTACTGTGTATGTCATACCTGTGATAAGAGCTGTGTACTGTGGATGTCATACCTGTGATAAGAGCTGTGCACTGTGTATGTCTTACCTGTGATAAGAGCTGTGTACTGTGTATGTCATACCTGTGATAAGAGCTGTGTACTGTGGATGTCATACCTGTGATAAGAGCTGTGCACTGTGTATGTCTACCTGTGATAAGAGCTGTGTACTGTGTATGTCATACCTGTGATAAGAGCTGTGTACTGTGGATGTCATACCTGTGATAAGAGCTGTGTACTGTGGATGTCATTACCTGTGATAAGAGCTGTGTACTGTGGATGTCATACCTTTGATAAGAGCTGTGTACTGTGGATGTCATACCTGTGATAAGAGCTGTGTACTGTGTATGTCATACCTGTGATAAGAGCTGTGTACTGTGGATGTCATACCTGTGATAAGAGCTGTGTACTGTGATGTCATACCTGTGATAAGAGCTGTGTACTGTGTATGTCATACCTGTGATAAGAGCTGTGTACTGTGTATGTCATACCTGTGATAAGAGCTGTGTACTGTGTATGTCATACCTGTGATAAGAGCTGTGTACTGTGGATGTCATACCTGTGATAAGAGCTGTGTACTGTGGATGTCATACCTGTGATAAGAGCTGTGTACTGTGGATGTCATACCTTTGATAAGAGCTGTGTACTGTGGATGTCATACCTTGTGATAAGAGCTGTGTACTGTGGATGTCATACCTGTTGATAAGAGCTGTGTACTGTGGATGTCACCTTGATAACTGCTGTGATTAACCCTGTGATAAGCTGTACTGTGGATGTCTTACCTGTGATAAGAGCTGTGTACTGTGGATGTCATACCTTTGATAAGAGCTGTGTACTGTGGATGTCATACCTGTGATAAGAGCTGTGTACTGTGGATGTCATACCTTTGATAAGAGCTGTGCATTGTGGATGTCATACCTGTGATAAGAGCTGTGTACTGTGGATGTCATATCTGTGTTGAGTTCAGTCCCAGCCAGTGTGGTGCTGACTGCTCAGGTTTTGGCTCTAAAAATGGTGTCCAAATCCAAGCATAAAGATTTTCTTATTTTTTTCAGACTTCCTTTCCATTTTGCAGGCAATTACTGGCTGAAACATTAGTCACCCTGAGCTTGTGAAGTTCTTTGAATGTTTTCTACTCTTACAAATGAAGGTTACCGGATTGTTTTTGCCTAGATCCCTGGCCATGTTGGTATTGGAGGCAATGAAAAGGCTGACTGCCTGGCCAAGAAGGCCACAAGGGAAAAGATGTCTAAATCCCTAATTCCTTACACAGATGTCAAATCCTAAGTGCTCAGTTACATGAGAAATCTGTGGCTGGAGGATTGGAATGAACAGATAACACATTTTTACCAAATCCGTCCTGGCCTGATGAAAGAAATTCTCCCATCTGCTGCAGGAAGCTGTAAGAAAGAGACAGTGTTATGTAGGTTACGTACGGGTCACGCATCCGACACTCATTCTACCTTTTAAAAAATGAAGAAGCACCATGATGTATACCGTGTGATGAGCCGTTGAGCATCAGACACCACCTCCTTGATTGTTGGGCCTTACACGATGCGAGACAAAAGCACTATACAGCAGACTCGTTAACCCTTTGCTTTGCCACCTGCACCCTATCTAATCTACCAACTGCAAAAACTTAACGCTTTGACTCCCTCACCCTATCCACCAGCTTCCTGCAGGAAGCTGGTGGATAGGGTGAGGGAGTCAAAGGGTTAAGTTTTTGCTCTTCCAGTATGGTTGGCAAAGAAGGATGCTGTTGGACAGGCTGCAGGAGTCAAAGGGTTAAAGAACCTCTTCCAAGACGTCCCTACTGATGCAATTTTCCAGTTTTTACAAAAGATCAATAGATTTCACCTGATATGATTTTACGTCCAAGTATGGTTTTTCTTTAATTGAGTGAGCATGGTTTTTAACAGTTGTCGTTTATCTTAATCGGGTTGTCGTTTTTGACGTAGTGTTAGCCCTGATATGTCTGTAGTAGTCGGCTGGGCTATATGCAATATGAACTTGACGTGGTGGTGTTAGCCCTGATATGGCTGTAGTAGTCGGCTGGGCTATAAACACTATGAACTTGACGTGGTGTTAGCCCTGATATGTCTGTAGTAGTCGGCTGGGCTATAAACACTATGAACTTGACGTGGTGTTAGCCCTGATATGGCTGTAGTAGTCGGCTGGGCTATAAACAATATGAACTTGACGTGGTGTTAGCCCTGATATGTCTGTAGTAGTCGGCTGGGCTATAAACAATATGAACTTGACGTGGTGTTAGCCCTGATATGTCTGTAGTAGTCGGCTGGGCTATAAACAATATGAACTTGACGTGGTGTTAGCCCTGATATGGCTGTAGTAGTCGGCTGGGCTATAAACACTATGAACTTGACGTGGTGTTAGCCCTGATATGTCTGTAGTAGTCGGCAGGGCTATAAACACTATGAACTTGACGTGGTGTTAGCCCTGATATGTCTGTAGTAGTCGGCTGGGCTATAAACACTATGAACTTGACGTGGTGTTAGCCCTGATATGGCTGTAGTAGTCGGCTGGGCTATAAACACTATGAACTTGACGTGGTGTTAGCCCTGATATGGCTGTAGTAGTCGGCTGGGCTATAAACACTATGAACTTGACGTGGTGTTACTGTTAGCCCTGATATGGCTGTAGTAGTCGGCTGGGCTATATGCAATATGAACTTGACGTGGTGTTAGCCCTGATATGTCTGTAGTAGTCGGCTGGGCTATAAACAATATGAACTTGACGTGGTGTTACTGTTAGCCCTGATATGGCTGTAGTAGTCGGCTGGGCTATATGCAATATGAACTTGACGTGGTGTTAGCCCTGATATGTCTGTAGTAGTCGGCTGGGCTATATACAATATGAACTTGACGTGGTGGTGTTAGCCCTGATATGGCTGTAGTAGTCGGCTGGGCTATATACAATATGAACTTGACGTGGTGTTAGCCCTGATATGTCTGTAGTAGTCGGCTGGGCTATATACAATATGAACTTGACGTGGTGGTGTTAGCCCTGATATGTCTGTAGTAGTCGGCTGGGCTATATACACTATGAACTTGACGTGGTGGTGTTAGCCCTGATATGGCTGTAGTAGTCGGCTGGGCTATATGCAATATGAACTTGACGTGGTGTTAGCCCTGATATGGCTGTAGTAGTCGGCTGGGCTATATGCAATATGAACTTGACGTAGTGTTAGCCCTGATATGGCTGTAGTAGTCGGCTGGGCTATATGCAATATGAACTAGACGTGGTGTTAGCCCTGATATGGCTGTAGTAGTCGGCTGGGCTATATGCAATATGAACTAGACGTGGTGTTAGCCCTGATATGGCTGTAGTAGTCGGCAGAGCTATAAGCAATATGAACCGTGAACAGTTTGGTGCTCATCTTAATGCTTAGTCATTGTGGTGATGTTACTTGGTGTTTCACAGATCCCCTCTCTCCCCGTCACCCTCCCCACTTCAGGACCTTGCCAGTGTGTAGGATTTTGTGCAGGCTGAAGGGGTCTTCCAGATGATTACTGACAGATTTGGGTGGAGTGCATATGTGACCCGTTTTCGCGAAACGAGTCCTAACTCGCAGGCAGCGAAAAGCGTAGAGGCCCGGAAAAGTTGTGATGGGTCGACTTTGTCAATTTTTACTTTTCGTCAAAAATGGAATATTAAATCTTTAAATTACATGTACATGCACTCAGCACTGTATAATTCAATCGGAAAATGTATTTAAAATGCGTTTTAACCAGATAACGGCATGCTTTTTGTGTCAGAAAAAGGGATATATAAACTTAAATAACAAGACAATTACAGTAGATTTTCACACCAATTATTGTGTGCTATTGTGGCATGATGTGTTTTACCATGGTACAAAATTTGGTAAAGATTGGTGAAGTAGAAATACCTGTTGCTAAGGTAAAATTTCACTGAAG
>JAPXFY010000034.1:35837927-35852927 GCA_030674185.1 Monoplex corrugatus
GAACTAGAACAACACGAAAATAGACTCAGATCGTGTATTTAATCTAAACAGACAAGACAGGCGCAAATTTTAAGCCAACTGCCCAAGTGTAAATGTAAGATCACACACCAACAAACACTAAACCCACAAAAATTAGGAGAAAAAGACTAAAACTTCCATGCTGCTTTGTCCAGTGGGAGAAACGCTCTGCTTCGTTCAGCGAGAGAAAAGGACATTTCTCCCACTGGACGAAGCAGCAAGGAAGTTTCAGTCTTTTTCTCCGACTTTTTTGTGTTTGGTGTTTGTTCATTTGCATGGGTGCAACTTTTTCCGTTTGACGACGGAATCCGTTTTTCAAAAGAGTCAGAAACGGAAAATGGGTATTTTGAAAAAGCTTCAGCGTCTGGGGGGCTTAGCCTTTCAGGGCACTGCCAGCCCCGGGACCCCTTTAAAATTTTTTACTTTTTCTAAGTTGCACCCTTGCATTTGTGATCTTACGTTTATGCTTGACAGAAGCCATTGGCTGAAAATTTGCGCCTGTCTTGTCTGTTTAAATTGAATACGCGTTCTGATTCTATTTTTGTTTTTCTGGTTCCTGTCTGGGCAAGATCAGAAACACCTTCAGAGTGCTGAACAATGTATGGAGGTGCTGCCATCAACACCAAGCTGAGACTTTACCAGAGCTGTGTCCTTCCCACCTACCTTACTTTACAGTTATACCAAAGGAAATAAGAGGGAAGCAGGGAGAAGTTTAAATATCAACTAAGTAACATAACTCTTGAGAGTCACGGAGTTATCTCCCATGTAGAATTTCTCAAACCCAACACAGTTTGCGCTACCCATTCAGCTAGCATAGACGCAGCCACAAGGCATAAAATGGTTTTTAAACAACAACAACAACAACATCAACATCAAGGAATGTTCTGAGCTTGCCACTTTATGCTTTGTGGCTGCGTCTATGCTAGCTGAATGGGTAGCGCCAACTGTGTTGGGTTTGAGAAATTCTACATGGGAGATAACTGCCTGACTCTCAAGAGTTATTTTACTTAGTCGTTACTTTACAGTTGACAACCAGAATGCTGGAGGATGACAGAGAGTCCAAGTTGCCAATATTTGGTAGAGCCGTGGATTCCAGATCTCATGTCTAGAATTCATTCCCACCCTGCAACATGGACATTGGCTGTTTGCTGCTCATCTTAACCCTTTGCCTCCCCCACCAGGGTTAAGTTTTTGCAAGTTGGTGGATAGGGTGCAGGAGTCAAGCCTTGTGCTATTAATATTCAGAAAATTATAATGATTCCATATCTAGTTTAATTGTATGATGTAATTAAAAATGTATTGTAAAATGTTCATTTCTTAACCCTTTCCCTCCCGCATCCAATCTACCTGCGGGAAGCTGTTGGATAGGGTGAGGGAATCAAAGGGTTAAGTCTTCGCTTTGCTGGCATGGTTGACAATGCAGGATGCTGGTAGACAGGATGTGGGCGTCAAAGGGTTAACTTCCAGTGTATAAACTATCAGTATGTATGTTCTGTATACTATGTGGAGTTCATGTGTCAAGATTGTCTTTTCATATGTGTAAAATTTGTTGTTGTTGTCGTTCTTCATTGCCACATTGTATGTTAGATGTCCATTTGTTGTGAAACAAAAGACAAATAAAAAAAAAAAGTTTTAAAAAAAGTGATGTAACTGTGTGTCTGAGCAGTGGGGCTAGAGCAGCTCAGATGCTGTGTATTCACAAGGCTTAACTTTTTCACATCGTAACGCTAGCCCACTAGCGTTCTCGCGGAGAACCGCAGGCGTCAGAATGCTAGGGGTATAGCGTTCAGCAAGCTCGCCGCTGACAACGTAACGCTAGGATTCTAGCGTCTTGCGTTAGAAAATTCCTATGTGAAGCCAGTTACGGTCTAAGGGAAAAAACCTCTATTATAGTATCAAGTAACCATTTCTAAATACTGTGAGAGTGATTTCCTGAGTAAAAAGTCTATTTGAAGAATTTTTCGGGCGCGAGAACAACGTCACCCGAACCGCATGCTTCACTGAAACAAAGGCAAAATGGAGCGCCCTGCGAATGCGCGATGTTGCTGTTCACTCAGGATTGTGGAATTTGTGTGTGTGTGTGTACTTTTCTGAGCTTCTGATCAGATGATACAAATCATGGAGAATTGGTGTCTCTTTTTTCTGTTTTGTTTACATTTGCTGAATAGATGAAATGCTTGTCTGAAATGCTCCTCAACCATGATATTTCATTGCACAAATAACCTCAAAGCATGTCTGAACAAACTTTATACTGTATATATCCTAAAAGAGGATTAAATTACCTTTCTAACCATACCGTACATGTTGATGTTAGTCATTTGGGGCACCTGTGAAAATTAATTCAAAGTGGCCTAAAAATGCACGATTCCAAGGAAAGTAGTCAGTGGCAGCTGGCACATCTGCAGGGAAGTAGGTCAAATAGCCAGCTGACGATGCCAAAGTGTTAAGCTTGGAGGTGGACTGATTGATAGTTCCTAACAAGGAACAACAGACTTGAAATACAAGTATTGATTTGGACATGTAAATGAGGCCTGGACTGATTGATAGTTCCTAACAAGGAACAACAGACTTGAAATACAAGTATTGATTTGGACATGTAAATGAGGCCTGGACTGATTGATAGTTCCTAACAAGGAAAAACAGACTTGAAATACAAGTATTGATTTGGACATGTAAACGAGGCCCAACAAGAGCGAACTGTTCCTACATTGTCAACCATGCTGCAGGAAGCTGGTAGATAGTGAGAGGGAGTCAAAAAGTTAAGTTTTTGCTGTTGGTGGATAAAGTGCGGGAGTCAAAGGGTTAATATTCTGTGTGTTATCGTTCGTTCCTTGATTTGACGTCTTTTCACTATAAGTGATATTAGACGGGTAAAAATGGCATGGAGGATGATTTTTTTTGGGGGGGGGGGGGGGGGGGGAACAGAGTAAGAGACGGAAAAAAAATTAAAAGGAATCGTTAAGGTTTTTAGAAAAAGGATATGGATGAACAGAGAAATGAAACTAGAACAACGCTAACATTAAATGTAAAAGAAAACATTGTCATAAAAAACAAAACAAAACAAAATAAAATAATAATAATTAAAATAATAACCTTAAAGTAACGCATTAACAGGACTGTGAACCAATGATTCTGAAATTTTAACTAACAGAACTTCATCTGATATTACTTCATTAAAATGCTTTTTAAGATAGTTTCCTTGTGTAAACATCTTTGGTAAGAAATAACGAAGCTTTCTGCAGTAAAACAAACAGTGATACAATGTGAATTGTTCACCGCAAATACATAAAACGTTTTTACAATATTTAGTTTTCTTTATTTATTCTGTGTGTTGTAGCATCAATAACATGCATATTTAATGATTTATGCACATATACACACAAGGAGTTCAGGCACTTGCAGATCTACACATACGCTGATCTGAGAGATGGGAAGAATCTTCATCATGTAACAACCTTCTGATTGGCATTCCAACATCCTAACCATCTTGGCTACCACTCCTGTCAGTTACTTCTGATGAATTCATCAAAATTATTGTTTCAGTAAACACACACGTCCACGCTGACCACATCACGGGCACCGGGGAGATCAAGAAGCGTTTGCCGGGCTGTCGGAGCCTCATTTCCAAAGTGAGCAAGGCCAAGGCGGACGTCCACCTTAGCGAAGGGGACAATATCAAGTTCGGGCCTTACAAGTTGGAGTGCTACAGTACGCCTGGCCATACTGATGGTAGGAACTCTGGGGATTTTTTTCTTTTCCTCTCAGTGAATGAATTGATATCTACCCCACCCACCCCCATCTCCTTGCATTTTTCTGATAACCCCCCCCCCACCCCCCATTTTTTTTCCATCCCATTTTCTATACCATGTCAATGGTGACAGGACCTGGAACTGTTTTTCACAGTGCTGATGATACTGACAGTGGGGATGATTATCATGATGCTGTGGAGTTCCATTCAGGTTGGGACTGCGTGGCAGGGCTGTACTCTACTCTTACTATCATATTTATATATCCTGGTATCAACAAAGCCAGAGGCATGCAGGCACCTTAGCACTGGTTCAGAGATTTGAACTGCTTCCTCTGTGACGCGTCTGTGAGGTGGATGAGACTCGACTGTGTGGTTCCAGTCTTCCCAATGAGCCTGTAACACACCAAAAAAATCTCACAGAAATGTTGGCAAGATTGATAGGGTTCAAACCCACAGTCTTCCAGACGGATGTCCATTGCTCTAGTCACTGCACCATGGCGACTGGTTAAAACCCCAAATTTGATATCAAAGGCTGCGTTATGTAATTTCCTTTCACCATAGTTGCTGATCTTTCTCTCTTCCCAATCGAGCATTTTCAAAACACATTCTGTTTGACAATTCCGTTGATACTGCTGAACTGACTGCTCTGGTTTTTGCACTAAAAATGGTGTCCAAATCCAAGCATAATGATTTTCTCATTATTTTCTGACTCCCTTTCTGCTATGCAGGCAATTGATGGCTGAAACATCAGTCACTCTGAGCTTCTGAAATTCTTCAAACTGTATTCTACTCTTACAAATGAAGGTTACTGGATTGTTTTTGCCTGGATTCCTGGCCATGTTGGTATCGGAGGCAGTGAAAAGGCTGCCTGCCTGACCAAGAACGCCACAAGGGAAAAGATGTCTAAATCCATGATTCCTTACACAGATGTAAAATCCAAAATACACAGTTACGTGAGAAATCTGTGGCAGGAGGATTGGGATAAACAGACAGATAACAAACTTTCCAAATCATCCCTAGCCTGAAAGAAATTATCCCAACTGCAGGGAACCGTAAGAAAGAGACAGTGTTATGTTGGTTATGCACGGGTCACACATCCTACGCTCCTTTTTACCTTTTAGAAAATGAAGCAGCATCTTGGTGTATACCATGTGACGAACTGTTGAGCATCAGATACCTCCTTCTTGATTGCTGGGACTTGTACGATGTGAGACAAAAGCACTACATGGCGGTCTCCTTTAAGGACCTCTTCCGAGACGTCCTTCCTGATGCAATTTTCCAGTTTTTACAAGAGATCAGTAGATTTCACCTGATATGATTTTACGTCCAAGTATGGTTTTTCTTTAATTGCATTTTAGACTTGCAAGGTTATCGGTGAGCATGGTCTTTAACTCATCATCATCATCAGGTGCCCTGCCGCATGGGGTTAGCGATCATGGACTTCCTTCTGTCTCTATCTCTTGTTGCCCCAAGCATCTCCTCCACCCTCCTCATCTTCAGCCACTCCGCAAGTCCGTCTAGCATTTTCTCCCTGGGTCTACCTGGTGCTCTCTTTCCCTCCAGCTTTCCTGTTGTGACCAGGTGCTCCAAATCCCCCTTCCTTATAAACTGGCCTATAAATGTTGCCTGTCTTTTCCTAATCTTCCTTATGAGTGATCTACTTGTGTCTTCTTAGAAACCACATTTCGGCTGCCTCAATCTTGTTCTGGCTTTGCTTGTTGACTGTCCACGCCTAACATTCATACAACAGTATTGGTTCTATATAACATTCAAGAACTCTCTTCCTGATGTTAATTGATAGGCATTTGTTGGTAAGAATGCTTGTCATCTTCTTGAATGCTGTTTTGGCTTGGCCGATTCTGCCGGTTATTTCTGATGTGCACCTACCGTCTGATGAAATGATCGTTCCCAGGTATTTAAACTTATTAACCTGTGTCAAGGTTGTGCCATTTGCTGTTATTTTGCATGAGGGGATTTCATGTTTTTTACTGATCACCATGACTGTTGTGTTTTATCTTAACCTGGTTGTTGTTTTTGACGTGGTGTTAGCCTTGACATGGCTGTAGTAGTCGGCTAGGCTAAAAGCGGTATTAACTGAACTTTTTCACATCGTAACGCTAGCCCGCTAGCGTTCTCGCAGAGAACTGCAGGCGCCGGAACGCTAGGGGTAAAGCGTTCAGCAAGCTCGCCGCTGACAACGTAATGCTAGGATTCTAGCGTCTTGCGTTAGAATATTCCTACGTGAAGCCAGTTAAGTTTTAAGTTAAACAACCTTTATTATAGTATCAAGTAACCATTTCTAAATACTGTGAGAGTGATTTCCTGAGTAAAAAGTCTATTTGAAGAATTTTTCGGGCGCGAGAACAACGTCACCCGAACCGCATGCTTCACTGAAACAAAGGCAGAATGGAGCGCCCTGCGAATGCGCGATGTTGTTGTTCACTCAGGATTGTGGAATTTGTGTGTGTGTGTGTGTACTTTTCTGAGCTTCTGATCAGATGATACAAGTCATGGAGAATTGGTGTGTCTCTTTTTTCTGTTTCGTTTACATCTGCCGAATGGATGAAATGCTTGTCTGAAATGCTCCTCAACCATGATATTTCATTGCACAAATAACCTCAAAGCATGTCTGAACAAATCTTATACTGTAGATATCCTAAAAGAGGATTAAATTACCTTTCTAACCATACCCTACATGTTGATGTTAGTCATTTGGGGCGCCTGTGAAAATTAATTCAAAGTGGCCTAAAAATGCACGTTTCCAGGAAAAGTCAGTGGCAGCTGGCACGTCTGCAGAGAAGTAGGTCAGATAGCCAGGTGACGATGCCAAAATGTTAACTTGATCTTTCTCTCTCCTTACAGGCTGTATGTCTTTTGTACTGCGTTCTCAAGCCATGGTGTTCACTGGCGACGCTGTTCTCATTCGTGGGTGTGGAAGGACAGATTTTCAGCAGGGTGAGTGTGTGTGTGTTGTGTGTGTGTGTGTGTGTGTGTGTGTGTGTGTGTGTGTGTTTGTGTGTGTGTGTGTGTGTTTGTGTTTGTGTGTTTTGTGTGTGTGTGTGTTTGTGTGTGTATGGTGAGTGTGTGTGTTTGTGTGTGTATGTATGTGTGTCTGTGTGTGTGTTCGTGTGTGTGTGTTGTGAATAGTATGTGTTGTGTGTGTATGTGGGTATTTATTGTGAACAGTATGTATTGGTTGTGTTATGCACTTGTGCGCTTATGTGTTTACAGATAGATGGTAATGCATGTCCAAATGCACGTACCACACACATACACTGTCTGACCCGCACTCTAGACATACTCAAACTTGCACATTATGTCTTTCTCTGTCTCTCTCTCTCTCTCTCTCTCTGTCTGTCTCTGTCTGTCTGTCTCTCTCTCTCTCTTTCTCTCTTTCTCTGTCTCTCTCTGTGTCTGTCTGTGACTCTCAATCACGCTCATGCTCCACACACACACACACACACACACACACACACACACACACACACACACACACACACACACACACACACACACCGTCTAATATCACTCATAGTGAAAAGACGTTAAATCAAAGAATGAACACACACACACACACATACACACACACTTACCCATTCATCCATCCATCCATCCATCCATTCACCCAAATACATCCACACACAACCATACAGTCTCTCACAAACACACAACCATACAGTCCACACACACACACACACACACACACACACACAACACACACACACACACACACACACACACACGCACACACACACATATTAAAATCCAAACAACGTACTTGTTAAAGACAAATGACAATTAACAAATTTAGGTGGTAGAATACATCTGTTAATCGGTAGGTACATCTACCTATGACTGCACCAAACAGCGATGTTCTTCTGCGAAGGCGAGAACCAGAGCCCTAAGCCAATGGCAGAAGCAGCTGAAAAGAGTTCCAGCAGGATTTTGTTAAAAAGGAACAAAAGTGAACTTCATAAGGCTCAGAATTTCCCTGTATACGTATAATACCCCTCTTTGTCGTACCATGTCTCACACACAGGAAAGGCTGAAATCCTACGCCGTACTCCGACTGAGGTGGGGTAGTCTCATTCAAAAAATAAAATAAAAATTAAAATATACCAAAGCATCCTTTGCATGGTTTAGTATTTTTTACATGTTACTGTGTCATTTATGTATCAAAATAAAACAGTTTTAAAACATAAGAGCAAAGTATGGTTTAAAAAAAAAATCGAATGCCAATGTTGTTCACAAATTTTTCTAATCACATACACCTCACCCGATAACATCAATATTAGAAAAGTCGATGTCCACATCACTCTCAGTCTTCCACCTCCCGTAGATCAAACTGTTCAAACCCCTCAAAAACATCGTCATCATCGCGATCGTCAAATAGGAGACACCATATAATGTCTCTTCGTCCGCCACGATCAAAACGTGGTCCTGAGAACACGGTTTTCAAAAATTCGAAGCTCGCAAAGTACAGCACCTACTCGCTTGAAAATGCCGGCCAACGGAAGCTCAAACTATCGCGAAAACGAGGCAAAATCGAACACGTGACTGTCGTGTGATAGGAATAAAATGTATGGCCTATTCGGAACAAAATGGATGCGCCTATTCGGACCACGTGGAATCCGAACGTTCCAGGATTACCGGAAGTCGTTTTTCTCGTACGCTCCCTTACTGTTGGAGGACAAAGAGCCCAGAGGGGTTGCAGATCCAACATCAGTGGCCTAAATATTCAAGAAATTGTCCACAAAAGTGGAGACACAGTGGCCTGGAGGGAGATGGTAGTGTACAGATGTGCAGTGGCCAACACTGAACCCAGTAACGCCAACAGATGAGACGGTGAGACTGCAGGTGTTTGATAGCTGAGTGGTTCAGACAGTTGTCACGAGGATTGCTGGGCCTGGGGATGCTCTCTACACACGTTTGAACCCAGATAGAAACACCAAAGGAAATAAGAGGGAAGCAGGGAGAATTTTAAATATTAACTAAGCAACATAACTCTAGAGTGTCACAGGGTTATCTCCCATGTTGAATTTCTCAAATCCAACACAGTTTGCGCTACCCATTCAGCTAGCATAGACGCAGCCACGAGGCACAGAATTGCAAGCTCAGAACATTCCTCAAAAAAGGAATACCCAAGTCTGCCCCTAAACCCTGCAACTACATCCACACACAACCACGAGGGAGGAGAGAAATTCATACAATATATTGGTCTCATGTTTCAAGATTGACACAGTCTTTTATTTTTGAACTGACCAAACACACACAGATAGAAAGGAAAAAACGCGACAGCAAAGACTCCAGACCATCTTGGAGGCATAAGTTCGAATCCAGGTTGAAAAATATTACCACAGTAGGTGGGCATTCAGGAGGTGTGACCTGGATGTGGCCCAGCCCCCTTAACCCTTTGACACCCACACCCTATCCACCAACTGCAGAGGCTTAACCCTTTGACTCCCACACCTTATCCACCAACTGCAGAAGCTTAACCCTTTGACCTTCTCAAACTACACCCTAATCCACCAACTGCAAATCTAACCATTGACTCCTCACCTACCACCACTGCAAATCTTAAACCTTTGACTCCCTCACCCTATCCACCAACTGCAAAATCTTAACCTTTGACTCCCATCCTATCCACTAACTGCAAAATCTTAACCTTTTGACTCCCACACCCTATCCACCAACTGCAGAAATCTTAACCCTTTGACTCCCTCACCCTATCCACCAACTGCAAAATCTTAACCCTTTGACTCCCACACCTTTCCGCCAACCGCAAAATCTTAACCCTTTGACTACCTCACTGTATCTACCAACTGCAAAATCTTAACCCTTTGACTCCCCACCCTTTCCACCAACTGCAAAATCTTAACCCTTTCACTCCATCACCCTTCCTGCAGGAAGCTGGTGGAAAGCATGAGGGAGTCAAAGGATTAAGTTTTTGTTTTGCTAGAATGGTTGACAATGCAGAATGCTGGTGGACAGGATGCGGGAGTCAGAGTTAAACTGTAAGGAATATAGGGCTGAAATTGTTGCTGGAGGGAAACTTCTAAGGATCTTCTGCTGTCAGAGCTCTCCTTGGAGTTTCTTGTTATTGTCTTGACATTAGCACTATGTTGTACAGGGGATGCAGGCAGATTGTACGACTCTGTGCACGCCAAGATCTTGTCCCTGCCAAGACAGTTCAGGATCTTCCCAGCTCACGACTATACAGGTCAGTCGGGTTTTTCATTTGTCTGTTTATTATTATTTGATGTTCATCATCATCATCAGGTGCCCTGTCGCATGGCGTTGGCGATCATGGACTTCCATCTGTCTCTATGCCCCCAACATCTCCCCCACCCTGCTCGTCCTCAGCCACTCTGCAAGTCCGTCCAGCATTTTCTCCCTGGGTCTACCTGGTGCTCTCCTTCCCTCCAGCTTTCCCATTGTGACCAGGTGCTCCAAATCCCGCTTCCTCATGATATGGCCTATAAATGTTGCCTGTCTTTTCCTGGTGCCCATGAACCAGATCCCCAAGCTATGGGTAAATAGCTCCACTGTCTTGTGGACATCTCGGGAGAGAGTAAGGCTAAGGGAGTTAACCCTGAAAAAAAAAAAACGATGGAGGCAAGGGGAAACCACCATCGTAGTTTTCCCCAGGACAACCATGGACAAAGGAAAGATACTTTCTCTTAGGAATGATAATTAGGTACATACATTAAGTGTATTTTTGACTCTTAAGGAAATATACTTTGCAGGAGCAATTTAAGGTAATTTAGGCCCGTTTATATCTCTCGTTGCCCCCAGCATCTCCCCCACCTTCCTCATCCCCAGCCACTCTGCAAGTCCGTCCAGCATTCTCTCCCTGGGTCTACCTGGTGCTCTCTTTCCCTCCAGCTTTCCCGTTGTGACCAGGTGCTCCAAATTCCCCTTCCTCATGGTCAGAACGGGAAAGCTGGAGGGAAAGAGAGCACCAGGTAGACCCAGGGAGAAAATGCTGGACGGATTTGCAGAGTGGTTGGGGACAAGATCTTGACTTGACTATCAATGCAGAAAGTGTCCCAGATTTTGTGGCCCTAAACGCCCTTATCTCATGGTGACCTCTGCAGTTTCAATGCTCATGGTGAACCATCGCTGTCAAAGATCTTGACATGACTATCAATGCTGAAAGTGTCCCAGATTTTGTGGTCCTTCACGCCCTTATCTCATGGTGACCTCTGCAGTTTCAATACTCATGGTGAACCATCGCTGTCAAAGATCTTGACTTGACTATCAATGTAGAAAGTGTCCCAGATTTTGTGGCCCTAAACGCCCTTATCTCATGGTGACCTCTGCAGTTTCAACACTTATAGTGAACCATCGCTGTCAAAGATCTTGACTTGACTATCAATGTAGAAAGTGTCCCAGATTTTGTGGCCCTAAACGCCCTTATCTCATGGTGACCTCTGCAGTTTCAACACTTATGGTGAACCATCGCTGTCAAAGATCTTGACTTGACTATCAATGTAGAAAGTGTCCCAGATCTTGTGGCCCTTAACGCCCTTATCTCATGGTGACCTCTGCAGTTTCAACACTTATGGTGAACCATCGCTGTCAAAGACCTTGACATGACTATCAATGTAGAAAGTGTCCCAGATCTTGTGGCCCTTAACACCCTTATCTCATGGTGACCTCTGCAGTTTCAACACTTATGGTGAACCATCGCTGTCAAAGACCTTGACATGACTATCAATGTAGAAAGTGTCCCAGATCTTGTGGCCCTTAACGCCCTTATCTCATAGCGATGTCACGTTTCCACAGGCTTTATGAACAGCTGATACCGAAGACCCTGACGTAAATATGAATGTAAGAGTTGTCTGTTTTGTGAGGACATGTTCCATTCACAAAACAAGACAGTGGTGAATGTTTGACCAACTGGCCTTTGTCAAGCATACACAAAGGCAACAACAAACAAAGATGACAAACAAATACACCAAACTTAGAGGGGAAAAAACAGCATCATGACTTCCCGGGTGTTTTATCAAGTAGGACCAAATGGCTGCTGTTTTTCCTTCAAAGTTTGGTTATTTGTTTTCTGTTGTCTTTTGTATACACTTGACAAAGGCTATTTGGCCAGCAATTTGGGCCTATCTTGATTTGTGTATCTGACTGCATTTTCATTCTATTTGTGACCTCCCACCACGACGAAATCAGTCTTAACTCGCAGTCAGTCAAACAGCACTAGGAGCTGAAAAGGTGACTGAGGGTCTATCTGGGGTGTTTTGACTTTTTCTCAAAATTGATTTCTGTAGATTATAATCTATCCCCTACAGAAATTTTTTTCTTGAAAAAATGTTATTAATCAATTTAAGTCGGTATTTTAATGCACTGATCTCAGCAGAAAGAACACAATTTCCTACCAAAAGTACCTATTTTTGTCTCTTATTATGAACCATAACCTGTACAGTACCCTCACATGTAATATACTGATGGAAACCTCTTTAGTGCACCTTTCAGATAATGACGGCGAAAATTAGAAACAAACTGGGTCGGTCAAAGCCACCAAATAAAGAAATTTAAGGAAAATGTGTAGGAGAGCACTCAAAAACTTCAGAGGCCGTTTTCTCAAAATATCCGTCATACGACTTAATGGTTTTAAACATACATAACTTCTACATTTTTTTGGAGTACAAGCTATATTCAAATACCAAAATAATCAGTAGAATGTACACTTTCCAATGATATGTATATCTCAAAAGGGCCGAATTCTTGAGTCTATCGGTACTGGATACTGAAGCAGTGCATTTTTGCCGGTTCAAACCTACTGTTCACCGGTAAAAACCGGCATATGTCGGTCTAACGGAAGCTGTGTGTGTGTGTGTGTGTGTGTGTGTGTGTGTGTGTGTGTGTGTGTGTGTGAGTGTGTGTGTGTGTGTGAGTGTGTGTGTGTGTGTGTGTGTGTGGTACATGCGTGCACGCGTTGGATAGTTGGCCTGACTTTTAATTGTGTTATATGCATGTGGATTTTACTCGTTGCTGTGCTGCCAAAGAAAAATTTCCATGTTTGTTAACATATATGGACAATAAAGTTTTCAATTCAATTCAATTCAATTCAATTCAATTCAATTCAATTCAATTCAATTCAAAATGCCCAAAGTGCTAGTTAAGACTGATTTCGTGGTGGGAGGTCACATTTTTGGGTGTTTCTGGTTCCTATTTGCTTGAATGCTGGCAATCATTTTGATTTTCATGGGGAATGCCGGGGGCTGTTTTAGTATAAATAGTATCTCCACCTTCTGGAAATTCTGTGCTAGAAATTTCCTCTTTTCTGTCATTCTCTTTGTTTCTGCCTTCCTCCGTTGTTTTCTGTCATCTTTTCCTATCATTTTCTACCATACTGGTTCATTCACCGGTATGTGTTGTATATATTCTTGCATACTTTCTCTTAGGAAGGATAATTAGGTACATACATTAAGTGCATTTTGACTCTAAGGAAATGTACTTTGCAGGAGCGATTTTTAGGTAATTTAGGCCCGTTTTTGTATCTGCTTTAGTGTCCTTATTTATGTTCACATTTGTGTTCAGGTTTGTTTTTTGAGGAATCTTCTGGTAATAAATCAGACGAAATGTCAACACCAGGGGCATATCCTTAACCCTTTGACTCCCGCACCCTGTGCACCAACTGCAAGAACTGAACCCTTTGACTCCCTCACAGGGAATCAAAGAGTTCAGTTTCTGCTTTGCTTTGCTAGCATGGTTGGCAATGCAGGATGCCGGTGGAAAGGATTGATTTGGTCCAGTTTTTACGTCGATACCCACCTCAGGTGATATGGCCTATGGGGATAACCATCCCAGAGAAGTGGGGGGGGGAGGGGGAGGTGGACTTATCTAATCCCACACTGACACCACCAGAACAACAATGATGTTGAGATGGGACGGTGAGAAGGCCAGTTTTAATGTCGTGCGCCCCGGGATCCGAACCCACAACCATTAGCATGTGAATCCGACGCTCAACCAACTGAGCTTTTGAGGCCCGCTCAGCGGAAAGGATGCGAGAGTCAAAGGGTTAAATTATGTGCGTACATTCATTGATATTTGTACTCAAGTTTCTTTTCCAGCTGGTTTTTTTCCAACCAGATGTGGTGTACATGTGGAAATGGTTATAGCCCTGATATCGCCCTGTGCAGTCGGCTGGGCTTTAAATAAATAACATTATGTCGGTGAAACTGAACGCCCCCTTCAGAAGAGACTAACAGAACACAAGAGGGACTCTTCTCCAGTAGGAGCTCACCTACACGCCGAAAAACATCAATTCAGTGCGGACAATGTCAACATCCTGGACAGAGAAAATAAGTGGTTCCAGCGAGGAGTCAAGGAGGCCATCTACATCGCAGCCACCAACCCCCCGCTCAACAGGGACCGGGGCCGTTACACCCTGCCCCCGGTGTACCATTCTCTGATTCGATCTCGTGAACTGGGTTCATCCCATGTTCGCGAGATCTGAGTAGAGATTCACGCAGACAGCATTAGAGCGCTGACGAAGATGGCGAGAACGCCATCGAAAGCTACGGAACTGTGAGTAGCGATTTTTACACTGTTGGGAGACCTTGTTCTTCAAAATTGGTAGCATTAAGAATAATTTAGATTGTATATTTTGTGTCTTGTTACTGTGACCGCATTTTCAACAGCTTTTGCAAACAGCTGATACACAAACACCCAATGTGACTAGTATTGTGAGAAAAAAAAAAAAGAATTTTTCAGTGTCATTGCACTGAGGTAGTTTTATTAGTGCTCACATTTCTTTGGTTTTGTCCCATGTTGTTGTCCATTTTGATGGCCACAGAAACTGGGACAGTTACAGTATGATGAGGATGAGGATGATGATAATCATGACGCTGTGGAGTTCCATTCTTGGATTTGAGACTGCGTGATTGGGCTTTACAGTACGCTTACTATCAAGACTATATCCTGGTGTCAACCAGACCTGAAAAATAAGACATCTGCAGTGTTGGTCAGGAGATTTGCCTAACCACCCTCAGTGACTGTGGGGTTCCAGTTCCCCAATGAGTCCACAACACACTTAACTCTGGGTAAGAGTCACCTGGGCCTTAAAAAATCTCGCAGTGAATTTTAGAGGACTGATTGGGGTTCGAATCCAGAACCTTCCAGTTGTCGATCCATTGCACTAACCACTGTGACTGGTCATCTCATCATCATCAGGTGCCTTGCCGCATGGCGTTGGCGATCATGGACTTCCATCTGTCTCT
>JAPXFY010000034.1:35857927-35947927 GCA_030674185.1 Monoplex corrugatus
GCCTGTGTTGGTCTGAGTTGTTTGCAGAGTAGCTGAAGACGAGGAGGGTGGAGGAGATGCTTGGGGCAACTAGAGATAGAGACAGATGGAAGTCCATGATCGCCAGCACCATGCGGCAGGGCACCTGATGATGATGATGAATGATGGTGGTGAGAATGATAAACATGATGCTATGGAGTTCCATCTAGGATTGAGACTGCACGACAGGGATGTACTCAGTGCTTACTATTATAGTATATCCTGGCATTGATCAGGTCTGAGAGATACAGACACCTGCAGTGTTGGTCAGACAATTTGAGCAACACCGTCAGTGACATATCTGTGAAGTGGTTGAGAATCAACAGTGTGGTCCCAGTCTTCCCAATGAGCCCATAGCACACCCAGCTCTGGGCAGGAGCCAGTTAGAACCGAAAAATCCCACAATGATTTTTGAAGGGACTGATGGGGATTTGAACCCACAACTTTCAAGTCAGTAGTCTGTTGCGCTAACCCCTACACCATGGCAACTGGAAGTCGTCTTGATAATAGTGTCTCATCATCATCATCACGTGCCCTGCTGCATGGCGTTGGCGATCATGGCCCTCCCCATGAATCTATCCCTTGTTGCTGCAAGTACATCTCCCACCCACTCGTGTCTTCAGCCACCCTGCAAGTCCGTCCAATATTTTCTCCCTGGGTCTACCTGGTGTTCTCTTTCCCTTCAGCTTTCCTGTTGTGACCAGGTGCTCTAATTCCCGTTTCCTCATAAAATGCTGCTTATCATGGCCAGCCAAAGCAAGAAAAATGAGGATAATAGTGTCCATACAAATAAATTGTAAACACTGAATAATAATGTTACGGTATTACTGTTTGCAGATGCAGCCTTGCCAGCTAACATGGTGTGTGGTGTCTATGAGGTAGGCACATCCTGAACAACATTTTCATCTGTGGTTCCTGCTGCCTGCTTGCCACCACTGGATGTTTGGCTGGATTTTGTAGAATGTGGTTAAAGGCTTTTGGTGATTTTTATGTATATACATGTGAATGTGTTAACGCACACAGGGAAGTGGGTTTGGTGTGGGTGTGAGCTACAGTTATGTGTGAGTGTGTGTGTGTGTGTGTGTGTTGTCTGTGTGTGTGTGTGTGTGTGTGTTTGTGTGTGTGTGTGTGTGTAAGAGAGAGAGAGAGAGAGGGAGGCAAAAAGAGAATCCATGTATGTGAGAAGGTGCATATGAGTGCGTGTGTGTTTGTGTCAGTGTGTGTGTGTGTGTTTGTGTGTGTGTGTGTGTGTGTTGTGTCAGTGTGTGTGTGTGTTTGTGTGTGTGTGTGTGTGTGTGTGTGTCAGTGTGTTTGTGTGTGTGTGTGTGTGTGTCTATGAGACGTGGAAAGTATGCATGTGTGTCTGGAAGTGTGTGCTTGTGTACATAAGCAAATATACCAAAGTAACGCTGTATGGTTTGGGCTGATTTTGTGAATAAGCTTAACATTGAAAACTGTATGGTTTCAGATAAAGACTATATATATGACCTCCCACCACGAAATCAGTCTTAACTCGCAGTCAGTCGACACGAAATCAGTCTTAACTCGCAGTCAGTCGACACGAAATCAGTCTTAACTCACAGTCAGTCGACACAAAATCAGTCTTAACTCGCAGTCAGTCGACACGAAATCAGTCTTAACTCACAGTCAGTCGACACAAAATCAGTCTTAACTCGCAGTCAGTCGACACGAAATCAGTCTTAACTCACAGTCAGTCGACACAAAATCAGTCTTAACTCGCAGTCAGTCGAACAGCACTAGGAGCTGAAAAGGTGACTGAGGGTCTATCTGGGGTGTTTTGACTTTTTCTCAAAATTGATTTCTGTAGACTATAATCTATCCCCCACAGAATATTTTTCTTGAAAAAATGTAATTAATGAATTTAAAATGGTATTTAAATGCACTGATCGCAGCAGAAAGAATGCAATTTCCTACCAAAAGTACCTATTTTTGTCTCTTATTAATATTATGAACCGTAACCTGTACAGTACCCGCTTATGTAATATACTGACAGAAAGCTCTTTGGTGCACCTTTCAGATAATGACAGCTAGAATTAGAAACAAACTGGGTCAAAGCCACCTAATAAAGAAATTTAAGGAAAATTTGTAGGAGAGTACATAAAAACTTTAGAGGCCGTTTTCTCAGAATGGCCGTCAAACAACTTAATGACTTTAAACATACATAACTTCTACATTTTTTTTTTAGTACAAGCTTTATTCAAGTACCAAAATAATCAGCAGAATGTACACTTTCCAGTGATGTGTATATCTCAAAATGTCCAAAATGCTAGTTAAGACTGATTCTGTGCTGGCAGAATCAGTCTTAACAAAGATTACATGCTTAGTAGCAGTGAGAGTGATTCAAGTGAGGATGAAGACAGTATCGATGAAAGAGGGGAAGGGAGAGGAGTTAGAGAAGGGAGGTGTGGCCTGCAAACAGCTGATGGCGGAGATCAAAGTGCAGATTCAGGTTGGAGTAATTGTTTTCTGCAGCTGCTGTTGATTTGAATTTCAATGATGATAGCACAGGATCAAAGAACTTTCCAGATAACATAACAGATGAAAGTCAGCCTTTCGAATTCCTTTCTCTTTTTGCTGATGACGAGTTTTGGAGGAATGTGACAGAAAAAAACAAACCTACGTGCAGAACAAGTGCGTGCACTCAAACCGAACTACTACCACGTCTGTGTAGTATGCAGTGAAAAGCACCAAAGATTCAAGAAGCAGAATCCAGGAGTGGCATACAAAGACATCCCAGTGAAAAGAGTCAAGACTGCCATAGTGTGCTCGCTATGCAAAAAGTTCTTGTGCGTCAAGAGGGGGTGGACATGCTGGGTGGATTGGCATACCAAGGTGGAGTACTGGCGTTAGATCAAAGGTCTGTCTATTGGCTGTATTGTATTCAAGTTTCATGTGTCTCTGTCAGTTCTTTATCATGAAATCAATAAATATGCTAGCTATACGATTTTAACCATTTTTTTTGCCCAGGAGGCCAGGAAATAGATGCTGTATTCCAAGGGTCATGAGGTCTGAGAGGGTTAAGACTGATTCTGTGCTGGCAGGTAACATATGTTTACTGCTGTTTTGTATATAGTATTTTCTTTGTTATTTGATTCCAGGGGGCGCTAGACTAGTCCTCTGATTCCCTCACCCTATCCATGAGCTTCCTGAACAGATGCTGGTGAACAGGGTGAGGGAGTGATGAGAGTGAGGAAGTAAGGCAAAGATTTACATTATACAAAGTATTTTTTCAGGAATAACATGAAACAAATAAAAGTTTCACACTGTTATTAGCGTGATCCCGGTCATGCTTAGCTGTTAGGGACTGTACAACTTTGTGCTCTGTTTTTTTTTCTTCTTTTTGTAAACTCCCTTTTTTTTTATTTTAATTTTTGTTTATTGTATTTTTCTTTTAGAAATCGAATGATGGATTTTCTGTTGAGTCTTTTTTGCTGAAAAAGATCAGTCTCTGGAAATTTATTTTACTTAATTCTTTTTTCATTTAAATTTCTCTGTGTGCATGTGTTCTGTAGGTACCCGGTATACATCATGGGTGCCACTCTTCCGTCTGGGTGACGGAAATCCGTTTTCTCGGCAAGGCCCCAGACGGAAATTCCGTTTTTTACATTTTCGTTATTCCAACAAAAAATGTTTGGGGGGAAAAAAAACATTGAATCGGCGTATTATGACCGAAGCAGCACTGTAGCAGACGACCGGAAATGAGGAAGCGCTCTCTATGTTGAAGACAACACAGGTCCAGCAATCTTTGTTAGGCTACACACATCACTTACGTCGCGCCATTGTGCTGCTAGTGCCTTCAAGTGAAAAAGTTTTCCAGTTAGCCTGATTTTCAGTTTTTTCAAAGTAGTCACCCTTATACATTATGTCTGCAAGTATGACTGTGTTTTTATGTTTATTCCTTTACAGTCGTACATTGATTACCCTGTGTTACCTGTCATTGTCTGTTGCAGTTGATGTATCTTTCCTTTACAGTTGCAGTTGATGTAGTACCTGCACATGTAATATACTGACAGAAAATTAGAATAAACTGGGTCAAAGCCACCAAATAAACAAAATTTAAGGAAAATGTGTAGGAGAGCACACAAAAACTTTAGAGGCCGTTTTCTCAAAATGGCCGTCATACAACTTAATGACTTTATACATACATAATTCTACATTTTTTTTAGTACAAGCTTTATTCAAGTACCAAAATGATCAGCAGAATGTATACTTTCCAGTGATATGTATATCTCAAAATGCCAAGTATAAGACTGATTTCGTGGTGGGAGGTCACGTTTATAGTTCTGTTGGTTATTATTAAAAGACAATCGGTCAGGGGGGAATTGGGGTGGAGCGGGAAAATTCCGGTGATCATGCTTGTTGGAAGGCATGTTGTCGTGACAATCTTTTTTTTACAAGTGTTTATTGTTTCAGTCTCCTTAAAACGGTGAGCTTGTTTTTCTCTCTCAGTAACAGAGAGAATAATATGCTGAATTTTTTGTTGATGATTGCTGATTTTGTTGACCAGGGGCCATAACTTGCTATGAACGCTTGCAAGCTGATCACGGATGCCTTGCTCCTTTGTTCTTTTTTTTTTTTTTTGACAAACCGAAATCGCATAATTCCGCCCAGACGCGGAAGGTTTTAAGCCCTGCCAGATGATAGATTTTGCCTGGCAATAATACAGCGCCATGTCAGTGAGGCCAAGCAGAACACCAAGACACGTCTTGGTGTTCTGCTTGGCATCCGTGATCAGCTTGCAAGCGTTCATAGCAAGTTATGGCCCCTGATTTGCCCTCCGCCCCCCCCCCACCCCCCACCCCCTAGTTTCAGTGGGTTTTTTCCTCCTCCTGTTTTAAGCCCTGATCTGGGAACACAAGGTGGGATTCCCTGGAAAAGTCAGGCTTTTGAGCATGCTTGAGGACTTTGGAGACAAGGTTGTGAGATCACTTCTGTCCAAGATGACGGCTAGCAGAAGACACAAAGTCCCTGAGGCAGTGGATGTGGTGAAGGAAAGCCTCAAGGTCAGAGAAATAGGACACGCCCATGAGCCTGCACAAAACCCTTGGTGCCTGCAAGCTCTTGAAATGGGGAGGGGCAGAGGGAAGGAATCTATAAAACACTAAACTGACACCACCAGTATGATGGAAACATTGCCACACACCACCAGTACGATGGAAACATTGCCACAAAGGGGAAAAATCTATAAAACACTAAACTGACACCACCAGTATGATGGAAACATTGCCACACACCACCAGTATGATGGAAACATTGCCACAAAGGGAGGGAACCTATAAAACACTAAACTGACACCACCAGTATGATGGAAACATTGCCACACACACACCAGTATGATGGAAACATTGCCACAAAGGGGAGGAACCTATAAAACACTAAACTGACACCACCAGTATGATGGAAACATTGCCACACACCACCAGTGTGATGGAAACATTGCCACACACCACCATATATGAAACATTGCCACAAGTGAGAGGAAACCTATAAACCTAACAACACCACCAGTGTGATGGAAACATTGCCACACACCACCAGTATGATGGAAACATTGCCACAAAGGGAGGAACCTATAAAACACTAAACTGACACCACCAGTATGATGGAAACATTGCCACACACCACCAGTATGATGGAAACATTGCCACACACCACCAGTATGATGGAAACATTGCCACAAAGGGAGGAACCTATAAAACACTAAACTGACACCACCAGTATGATGGAAATATTGCCACAAAGGAGGGAACCTATAAAACACTAAACAACACCACCAGTGTGATGGAAACATTGCCACAAAGGGAAGGAACCTATAAAACACTAAACTGACACCACCAGTATGATGGAAACATTGCCACACACCACCAGTATGATGGAAACATTGCCACAAAGGGAGGAACCTATAAAACACTAAACTAACACCACCAGTATGATGGAAACATTGCCACACACCACCAGTATGATGGAAACATTGCCACACACCAGTATGATGGAAACATTGCCACAAAGGGGAACCTATAAAACACTAAACTAACACCACCAGTAGATGGAAACATTGCCACAAAGGGAAGAACCTATAAAACACTAAACTAACACCACCAGTATGATGGAAACATTGCCACAAAGGGAAGAACCTATAAAACACTAAACTAACACCACCAGTATGATGGAAACATTGCCACACACCACCAGTATGATGGAAACATTGCCACACACCACCAGTATGATGGAAACATTGCTACACACCACCAGTATGATGGAAGCATTGCCACAAAGGGAGGAACCTATAAAACACTAAACTAACACCACCAGTATGATGGAAACATTGCCACAAAGGGGAGGAACCTATAAAACACTAAACTGACACCACCAGTGTGATGGAAACATTGCCACACACCACCAGTATGATGGAAACATTGCCACAAAGGGAGGAACCTATAAAACACTAAACTGACACCACCAGTATGATGGAAACATTGCCACACACCACCAGTATGATGGAAACATTGCCACAAAGGGAGGAACCTATAAAACACTAAACTGACACCACCAGTACGATGGAAACATTGCCACAAAGGGAGGGAACCCATAAAACACTAAACTAACACCACCAGTATGATGGAAACATTGCCACACACCACCAGTATGATGGAAACATTGCCACAAAGGGAGGAACCTATAAAACACTAAACTAACACCACCAGTATGATGGAAACATTGCCACAAAGGGAGGGAACCCATAAAACACTAAACTAACACCACCAGTATGATGGAAACATTGCCACAAAGGGAAGAGGTAAGAGATAGTAAAAGAACTTGCCAAGGGCAAAGGCAGTATAATATTGTTTAACTCTATTGTGACTGCACTTGCCACAGCTGAGCTTCTGCTGGCCTAGGGCTGCCACAGTGAAATCACTTAGAACCAGGTGCAAGTGAACCTATCCATCGATTTTAGACAAAGAAACCGGCAAAACGTAGCTGAAGCATTCAACGGAAGTTACCTCCACAAGGGAAGCAACTGCCAACTACCAAATCATTAGCATAACAAAAGTAGAGGGAGTTATATACCCTAGACCGTCTGTTACTATGATCGAAGTAGCCCGTTCTCATTGAGAGCTCAGCTGTTACTTCAATCGAAGTAGCCCGTCGTCAAAGAGTTAAGAAGAGTTAAGTTGTGCATGGAATATACAAAATCATCATGGTACTATCAGCTGAGGCGGTCGACTGATGCCCAGGATTACCTGCAGTGTGTTGTCGACAAAGAATGCTGGTGCAAGCTGCAACAGTTTTCTTACTAAAGATATTTTCAAAGTTTTGAATGAAATCATTAGACAGTATTAGTATTACAGGGTTTTTTTTTAGAGTAATTACATGATTCATTACAATTGAGAATCTAGCATTAAATTGATGTTGATGTATAGCATGTTTGCCCCAACAAAATCCTAGCATCACAAATGTTCACATCTCTGTTCACATGTGATCTGTTTCTTAATTGTTGGAAATGAAAATTATACAGTATATTATTATGTATCATGCATGAAAGTGGTGATAATGGTAGTTGTGATGAGTGTATATGCATGTGGTGAGTGCTTAACCCTTTCACTCCCGCACTCCGGTCACCAGCATCCTGCATTGCCAACCATGTTAGCAAAGCAAAAACTTAACCCTTTGATTCCCTCACCCTATCCACCAGCTTCCTGCAGGAAGCTGGTGGATAGGGTGAGGGAATCAAAGGGTTAAGTTTTTGTAGTTGGTAGATAGGGTGCGGGAGTCAAAGGGTTAAGTCAACAATTAACCACTTGACTCCCGCATCCTATCCACCAACTACAAAAACTTATCCCTTTGACTCCCTCACCCTATCCATCTGCTTCCTGCAAGAAGCTGGTTGATAGGGTAAGGGAGTCAAAGGGTTACGATTTTGCTTTGCTAGTATGGTTGACGGTATAGTATGCTGGTAGACAGGATGGGGCGTCGAAGAGTTAAGTCTGTGACTGAAATTATACCGGTTCTGGGTTGTATGTGTGATGCTTTTGAATTTCTATGTATACATGAATCATGGAATTTGATTTTGCAACAAGTTGTGATTTTGTATGTGTGTGTGAGGGGGTATTTTTGTCTTTTTTCTCTCATCTTTTCAGAAAAAAAAATTTTTTGTTTATAAAGGGATGAGAAGATTTAACTGCAACAAAAAACTGATTACAGTAATCAGATGATCTTCCCCAATGCTTTATCTCTTGTTTGTGTTGGTAATAGAATTGGAAGTAAATGAGTTTCACCATTCTTTTCCACTTTAGATTAGTGCAAAGATTATGATAATTATCATTTGATTTGATAATGCGCATACACTGACTTTGTCAGTCTCATATACATGCAGCTGGTTGAAAGATAAGGACAGCTCACCCCAGTGATATTTGTTTCTTCGTCATACTCGTAACTTTTGATATGTGAAGAAAAACAAAAGAAAGAGGAGGAAAGACTTTCTGTGCAGGTCGCTGCAGACAGGGAGATGGAGCAATAGAGTTGACCCATCATTTTCTCATTGTCCATCAGCTTCCAGTATGGTCTTCCATGGTCATCACTATCATCATCAGATGCCTTGCTGCATGGTGTTGTCTCTATCTCTTGTTGCCTCAAGCATCTCTTCCACCCTCTCTGTCTTCAGCCACTGTGCAAGTCCGTCTAGTATCTTCTCCCTGGGTCTACCCGGTGCTCTCCTTCGCTCGAGCTTTCCCGTTGTGACCAGGTGTTCCAATTCCCCTTTCCTCATACAATGGCCTATGAATGTTGCTTGCCTTTTCCTAATCTTCCTTATGAATGATCTACTTGTGTCTGCCTCCATCAAGACTGTCTTGTTTGTTTTCTTTGCTGTCCATGGAGCTCTTAACATCCTTCTTAGAAACCACATCTCGGCTGCCTCAATTTTGTTCTGGCTTTGCTTGTTGACTGTCCACGCCTCGCAACCGTACAACAGTATTGGTTCTATATAACATTCAAGAAGTCTCTTCCAGATGTTAATTGATAGGCATTTTCTTCCATGGTAGCACAGCAAAAATTTCACCCTTTCACTCCTTCATCTTGTTCACAAGCTTCCACCATTATCAGCCATGACAGCACAGGAGAAACTTGAGCCTTTCACTCCTTCACCCTGCTAAATTTGTGCTTTATTATCACTGATAGCAAAACAGAAAATATTTCTTTTCACTCCCTCAGTTTGTTCCTTTTCTCACATTGGAGACAGCAGCAGGGAAGTTTCAGTCTTTTTCTCAATTTTTTTGTATCTAGTGTTTGTAATCTTACACTTGACAAAGGCCAGTTGGCCGAAAATTTGCACCTGTTTTGTTGTATTAAATACGCGTTCATATTCTTCTTTCGTGTTTTTTCTGACTCCCTCAAGTGTCCACCAATTGCCTGCATGAAGTTGGTGGATAGAGTGAGAGAATGAAAGGATTACGTCTTTGCAATTGGCAGTGGATAGAGTGAGAGAATGAAAGGATTACGTCTTTGCAATTGGCAGACAGATTGAGAGAGTAAAAGAGCTCAACAAGAGGGGGAAAAAATGAGGGGGGCGGAAGGTGGTGTAGTAGTATTTTTCTTCATTTTGTATCTGTTTAAATTTAATGGGTTTAGGCTTGACACACACACACACACACACAAATCTATGAACCTAAAATGTCCCCTATTTTCGTTTCGGCCATTTTATAGATGCAAAGCTGAAATGTTTGGTTCAGTTTGTGATGAAGGTTGCTGTCTGTATTATGGGGTAATTGTGTTGATAGCAGGCCCTTCCTTAACCCTTTGACTCCCGCATCCTGCCCACCAGCAACCTGTATGGTCAACCATGCCAGCAAAGCAAAAACGTAACCCTTTGACTCCCTCACCCTACCACCATGCCTGTGACTCCCTCACCCTATCAACCAGCTTCTTGCAGGAAGCTGGTGGATATACTGAGGGAGTCAAAGGGTTAATTTTTTTGCAGTGGGTGCGGTAGTCAAAGGGTTAATGATTATACACGTGTACTTCCAGTTCTGAATAAATGAACATGTCCGTGAGAACTGACTTATGTAAGCAGGTGTTTCAATGTGTAAGATTGTGTTCAGCACATTCCCAAACAGCGCATGTGGCTGTAATGTAACAGCATAAGAAAATCAGGTTAAAGTGTAAATTTTCTGGTCTAGTTTCCGAGTTTATAAGTAAACATAACGCAAAAGAGAATGAAAATATTTGTTAGTTTTCTGTTTAGACATGTCTAAAACTATGTAAGTGCATTTTCAAGAAGGGAAGAAATAAACACTTGAAACTTTGAAAATTAGAAAAAATGAAAATTGCTTCTTGGGGCACTCTTAGCCATGCAACTTTTGGAAATTAAAGATTACACTCCCACACTTTGTCCACCAGCATCCTGCATTGTCACCCATGCTAGCAAAGCAGAATCTTAACCCTTTGACTCCCTCACTCTATCCACCAGCTTCCTGCAGGAAGGGTGAGGGATTCAAAGGGTTAAGTTTTTGCAGTTGGTGGACAGCGTGCGAGGGTCAAGGGTTAAAGACTTGAAAGGTGGAAGTATCTCAGTTGTTATGATCTTGTTCCTATCCAGTTAGTTTTAGCCAAAGTTATGGCTGCCTGGATGCGTCTTTAGCTGGGTTTTCTTATGTTGGGTCACATAATGATTGACCATTTGAACATAATGAAGACCTGCCATGTATAAGTTTGACCATTTGAACATAATGAAGACCTGCAATGTATAAGTTTGACCATTTGAACATAATGAAGACCTGCCATGTATAAGTTTGACCATTTGAACATAATGAAGACCTGCAATGTATAAGTTTAATGTATGCCAAGACTGAGCCATGAAAATATTGCTGCTTATGGATCCCAACTTCAGGTTATGGATCCAACGTCAGGTTATGGATCTCAACGTCAGGTTATGGACCCCAACGTCAGGTTATGGATCCCAACCTCAGTTATGGATCCCAACATCAGGTTATGGATCCCAACGTCAGGTTATGGATCCCAACCTCAGGTTATGGATCTCAACATCAGGTTATGGATTCCAAATCTATCAGAGTTGAAAGGGTGTTGTACTCTTGAACGCAGCATCGCCATCTCTTTCATAGGTTGTGTGTGAATGCTAATGTTGTGACAAAGTCGTAAGGTTGTGACAAAGTCGTAAGGTTGTGACAAAGTCGTAAGGTTGTGACAAAGTCGTAAGGTTGTGACAAAGTCGTAAGGTTGTGACAAAGTCCTTTCTGGTACACTCATTCTGTGATGCTTTGTCCATTTCTTCTTCAATTGCTGTTTGTACTGCTCCCTGGAGGATGGTCTGAGAGTCTGCTGGACTTTGTTACATGACCATACCATTTCAGTTTTTCCCCCCGTTGGGTTGCCGGGGGCTCTTTCAGTATAAATAGTACCCCCACCTTCTGGAAATTCTGTGCTAGAAATTTCCTCTTTTCTATCACTCTCTTTGTTTCTGCCTTGTTGCTTTGCTTTCTGTCATTTCTACTTGTCATTTTCTGTCTTAATGGTCCATTCACCTGTATTTGTTCGATGAAGTCTTATGTACTTTTTCTTCGGATTGATAATTGGGTACATGTATTAAGTGCATTTTTTCTCTTGGGAGGTGAGATATGCGGAAGCAGTTTTGGGTGATTTATGCCTGTTTTTGTATATGTTTTGGTGTCCTTATGTATGCTTATATTTGTATTCAGGTATGTTTTTTAAATCTCCCCTGTGCGATAAATTGGACGGAGTGGTCCTATGCCGGGGGCATGTCCTTGGATTGTGTGTGCGAATGCATTGATATGTGTGCTTGGTGTTCTTTTCTTTTTTTTCTGTTGATGTTTTGTGTGTTTTGAAGCGTTTGTAGCCCTGATATGGCTCTGCGCAGTCGGCTGGGCTTTAAACAACAATACAAGAACAAGGTTATTGTTGTTGTTGTTTGAAGCCCAGCCGACTGCGTAAAGCCATATCAGGGCTATAACCGCTTCAAAACACACAAAACTTAAACAGGGAAAAAAAAATTAAAAAATTGAGTATACATATCAATGCATTCGCACACATAATCTAAAGACATGTCCCCGGCGTTGACCAATCTGTCCAATTTATCGCACAGGGAAGATTTAAAAAACACACCTGAATACAAATATAAGCATACATAAGGACACCAAAACATATATATATAAAAAAGGCATAAATTACCTAAAATTGCTTCCGCATATCTCACCTCCTTAGAGGTGTACTGGGTCTTTTGAAGCATTCTGTATCTCCTGCCAGACTCTTCTGTAGATGTACAGTCAATAGTCTATGTCTGACACATATATGTATAATATATAAAGATATAGAGCACATGTAATGCAATACTGAAGATTAGAATGTCACTCACATCTATGAAAAAAAAAAAGACTGAACGCGTCTGCCTGCCAAATTCAAAAGTTAATGAATGCACCTGCTCACATACTTCTCCTTGTTTTATTCAATAATGAATGCATCTGCTCAGTTACTCAGAGGCTGTTACATGACCTTTTAGGGGAATGTGTTTATCAAGTTTTCAAGAGTATGGATACTCTGAACTTACTGCCAGAAATGAGAGACATGCCATTATATAGATTTGGATTGTTGTTTTTTTGCTTTACTTGTGGAGAGGAAGACATATTTATCTGAATTCCAGTGATTATAGACAACGGATACTGTGATTTTATTACCAGAATTGAAAGCGTGCCACTGTATATAAGATTTAGATTGTTGACGTTTACCTTCAATGGGGGTGGGGGGGATGTAAGGAGACAGATACTGTGCACTTACCATAGAATTTGAAGACATGCTGTGTTATACAGTTGGATTTGTTGACTTTTTTGTCCATTGTATCCAGAACAGTTGCTTTACCTTTGGCCATTAAAGGTTTGATACAGAAACAATGTTTTCATATTGAAGACTGTTTTGAAAGTAAAATGTGTGTGTGTTTGTGTGTTTGACGGCTCAGATGCATTTTAGATTATTCAAATTATTTACATGTATGCAGCTTTTTGATACCTTAGAGCAACAACGGTCTATCTAAAAAAAATTTACATTTTTCAATTTGTTGATATGTGGTAGATATTACTATAAAATTCATGATAACAAAGTGCCAAAGAAGATGTTTATCAAATTTCAAAGTTATACTATAAAAACCGTTGTTGCACAAAACGAGCTTCCAGGCTTTTCACGGAGAAGAATGGATCACTGTGAAATACCGCCGTCTTCCCCCCACACTTCAATACCAACAGGGAAGGAATAGTTTCTGCAACAACAGACTACTAGAACTGTAAATCCATGTTGCCTGTGCACAGAGTAATTGCGTTTCACCACATTATCTTATAGATCTTACACAATATTTTTGTTTGAACAACAATTTATGTGTATGCAGTTTTTATTCATCATGTTATGGTACAACGGGCTATTGAATAGAATGCTTAATATGTTTTGTGAAGAGCTAAGTGCTCGTTTCCTTCGATCTTGCACGCTATGAACATTTATTATTACTAATCACATTAACATCATTATTATTATTAAATTTGAAAGGTAGGTATCCTGCTGAAAGTTCTTTTTAGAAAGGAGACATTAATCTTTGGTGTCTGTGGCATTGAAAGGCGACATTAACCTTTGGTGTCTGTGACATTGAAAGGCGACATTAACCTTTGGTGTCTGTGACATTGAAAGGAGGCATTAACCCTTGGAGTCTGTGACATTGAATGGAGACATTAACCTTTGGTGTGTGGACATTGAAAGGAGGCATTAACCTTTGGTGTGTGGACATTGAAAGGAGACATTAACCTTTTGTGTGTGGACATTGAAAGGAGACATTAACCTTTGGTGTGTGTGACATTGAAAGGAGACATTAACCTTTGGTGTCTGTGACATTGAAAGTAGACATTAACCTTTGGTGTGTGGACATTGAAAGGAAGCATTAACCTTTGGTGTCTGTGACATTGAAAGGAGACGTTAACCTTTGGTGTCTGTGACATTGAAAGGAGACATTAACCTTTGGTGTCTGTGACATTGAAAGGAGACATTAACCTTTGGTGTCTCTGACATTGAAAGGAGACATTAACCTTTGGTGTCTGTGACATTAAAAGGAAAAATTAACCTTGGTGTCTGTGACATTGAAAGGAGAAATTAACCTTTGGTGTCTGTGACATTGAAAGGAGAAATTAACCTTTGGTGTCTGTGACATTGAAAGGAGACATTAACCTTTGGTGTCTGTGACATTGAAAGGAGACATTAACCTTTGGTGTCTGTGACATTGAAAGGAGAAATTAACCTTCTTCTTCAATGTTGAGGGCCCACAATCAAACTTGATTATTCTGGTGCCTATAACTGGGGGGTTTGCAGCGGATAAATCTGGAGCAGTGGACATGTCTTAAGAGTTCAGTTTTAATCATGATGATGGTGGGGTGCGGGGTGGGGGGAATGAGGGCGGTGGGGTGAGAAGGTAGGAGGGGGAAGGGGGTGAAGAGGGCAGCAGGGTGGGTGGGGCAGGGGCTCTGAGTGGAAGTGGGGGGGGAGGGAAGGGGGGTCGGTCTAGTCTGGGGTTTTGGAGGCCCTTGACACGAATGTGTCAAGTGTTGTGGCCTCAACTGTTCCTTGTTGGAGACTGTTCCAGTTCTTGATAGTTCTTGGCAGAAATGAAGCAGCTCTATACTGGGTCCTTGATGTGATCAAGTGGAACTGTCTGTCATGGCCACGTCGCTTGCGGTCAGGTAGAGGGACTAGTTTTGCTTGTAGGCTGGGACAGTGAGCAAGGCCTTGGTGCACTTTGAACAGCATAGAGAGTCTTGCTACTTGCCGTCGTTTCTCCAATGAGGGCCAGCCCAGTGTGACCAGCATGCTGGTAACACTAGAAGTGTTCCTATATCTGTTGAGGACGAAGTGTGCAGCTCGTCTTTGAACCTCTTCTATTTTAGTTATGTTTTTCTCTGTATGGAGGTCTCAGACGGAAGACGCGTACTCCAGCTGGGGGCGAACTAGCGCTATGTAGGCTCGTTCCTTGATCTCTGAGGAGCTGATTTTCAGATTTTTTGGTGTGTGGACATTGAAAGGAGGCATTAACATTTGGTGTCTGTGACATTGAAAGGAGACATTAACCTTTGGTGTCTGTGACATTGAAAGGAGACATTAACCTTTGGTGTCTGTGACATTATTAAAAGGAGACATTAACCTTTGGTGTCTGTGACATTGAAAGGAGAAATTAACCTGTGTGTGTGACATTGAAAGGAGAAATTTATCTTTGGTGTCTGTGACATTGAAAGGAGACATTAACCTTTGGTGTCTGTGACATTGAAAGGAGAAATTAACCTTTGGTGTGTGTGACATTAAAAGGAGAAATTAATCTTTGGTGTCTGTGACATTTAAAGTAGACATTAATCTTTGGTGTCTGTGGTCATTGAAAGGAGAAATTAACCTTTGGTGTCTGTGGACATTTGAACATTTAACAGAATAGATTTTCTGGTTATTCTTTGGCTTTTTTTTTTTATAATTTTTTTTTTTTATATTTTTTTTTTTTTTTATATATAATATGTGTGAGTGAATGGATGCTGAAAGTGGGCAGACATCGATCAAATTCGCCGCTTTTAAGCCCTAGCAACAGCCATTTTACTTCAGTCGGGTTCGGCATGCCGCATACGAAACTGTTCATCAAAATCTCGGCTATCCAAAGAGCCCGTTATAGCTGCAGTCGACCAATCATATGAGCGTATTTAGAGGGTACCCTTCACTTCCGGAATTTCCATATAAGGAGCAAGTGACGTCAAACCCGAAAAGCGATTTCAGATTCTTATTTCTGATTGGCCAACTCAGTTTCCGGTCTTTCTCGCACATGCGCATTCGGCAACTTCCTACAGCGTTACCGAAACTTTGACTGAAAATTCGATCGGTATTTTTGAAATTTAGAATGCTTATGCAAAATTTAGAGTAGGTAACAAGTTTGTTGGCAGCAATGCAACTCGGAAGCGAAAGAGACAAACCAATGCCGCTCGAGAAGCTCTTGCAAAAAAGCGAGCAGTGTCCGAAGTTGGTGAATCGGCTATCATGTCAACGAGCGCGAATGCCGAAGCCAGCACTTCACAGTTGTCGCATGAAAATCGTGATCCACCGTCTCCACCACCACAAAATTCAGCGTTGGCAACAAAACTTCGTCGAATTGGAGCAATAAACAATAGTGGCGATTCGGCTGCAAGTCATGTTCATCGTTCGTGGGTACTGACTGACTGTGATCAGTTGAGTGCTCTGATTTCTGAACTCGAGTGTCCCATGTGTCATGATGGTCAGTTATCGTTTTCTTTGGGTGACAAACCGATGGGTTTAGCACAGACAATCGTTTTATCTTGTTCCATTTGCTCATTTACACGAGAGAATTATTCCTCCCCCCAAAATAAACAATATGGAAAACCGACAAAATGTGCAAAATCAACTAAGTAACATAACTCTTGAGAGTCACGGAGTTATCTCCCATGTAGAATTTCTCAAACCCAACACAGTTTGCGCTACCCATTCAGCTACCATAGACGCAGCCACAAAGCATAAAGTGGTAAGCTCAGAACATTCCTTGTCGACAAAATGTGAGTTTTGAGGTCAACAGACTTCGGGTGTTGTACACGCACGAAATAGGAGAGGGCTTTTTAAGTCTAAGCAAATTTTCAGCAGTGTTTGGCATGCACACAATAAACAAAAAATCCTACTTGAATCAAGAAAAATCAGTGACTGAAGCTATTAAATCTTCTACCTCTTCAACACTGAAAGAGATCGTAGAAAAAGTGAAGGCAGTGAATGAAGAAACATTTCCAATGGGGAGACACACTGATGATGATGATGATGACAGTGCCTGGGAAGAAGATGGTATCCCATGGATTGATGTATACCACCCTTTGATGGGACAGGGCAGAAAAGAGGGTTCACATCACACTATGGATGGAGTGGGAGTAGTGATAGATGTGGTAACTGGCTATGTGATTGACTATGAAGTTCTTTCATCGTACTGCCATGTGTGCAAAATGAACGCTGAAAAGTTAGCTGGTATGACAGAAGAAGAACAAGACAACTGGATGAGGGAACATGAACCACACTGCCAGGGAAACCATGAGGGATCATCCAAGGTCATGAAGCGAGATGCTGCTGTGATATTGTGGAGAAGGTATGTATGTATGTGTGAAAGCGCGTGTGTATGGGGAACAAGAGGAACAAAGTGTTCTTTGTGAATGCAGGAATGCCAGTGTGTATGATTTAGTGTGTTTGTGATCATTTACAATTATTTTATGAAATGATAACATTTATTGTACATACATACACTCTCACAAGCTCAGAATGATGTTTTGTTGTGTCTTTTACTACACACACACACGCACACATATACACACACACACACATACACACACAAGCACAAAATCTTATGATTTTTTAAAAAAATGTTTTTTGTGTTGTTTTTTTTTCCAGATCTGTAGTGAAGTACAACCTGAGGTACCGCACCATGCTCAGTGACGGAGATTCAGTTGCCTTTGGCGCCATCTTACAGGACAAGCCCTATGGACCCAACTGGCTTATCACCAAACTGGAATGTGTGAATCATGTTCACAAACGCATGGCACAGCACTTCGAAAAGCAGCGCAAGATGGCAGGTTGGGGAGAAACTAGAAAGGTGCAGGAAAACTTACAAAAGAGAAATGTGTGAGGTTGCAGAATTATTTTCAAGGGGCAGTTCTGAACAATTTAGGTAACCTTGAAGACATAAAGAATGCAGCCTGGGCTACATTGTTCCATGCGTCTTCAACAGATGAGGATCCACACCACCTTCGATGCCCTCGTGGATGAACTTCATGGTGTTTTTACAACAAGGCAGAGGTAGAGGGACGACAACCTCCATCACACAGAGAAAATGTTGGGACAGCGCTCTCAAGAGATGTCTTCTCTGCCCTTGTGCCAGTCTACAGGAGAATGACATCAGAGACACTTCTGCAACGCATTGCACCTGGCGAAACCCAGAACGCAAATGAATCGCTCAGTAGTCTGATCTGGGTTCACTGCCCCAAGGAGCGGTTTGTTGGCAAGCGTCACTTATCGGCGGCTGTGGCCCAGGCAGTTTCCAAGTTCAATTGTGGCAACTCATATCTGGCACAAGTTCTGGACAATCTCAGTTTGCCCCTGAATGAGAAAACACTTTGTTCACTGGCAGAATGGGACAAACAGAGAATTTCCAAAGCAGAAGCAGATGTGGCGAAGCGACGAGTTGGCCGGGTCAATCAGCGCTTGGAGGTAGCCCAACAGGAGGAGGCAGAGAGTGAAATGTATGGAGCTGGCATGCTGCAAGATGACCTGAGCAACTAAGAAACAGTCACAAACAGTGTTGTTCATCACCCAGAAGGCCTAGGAATCTTCCAGGACTTTTTTCTCATGCTGGTATCAAAGAAACTTACTTTGCTAACTTTACGATCAATTTTCTCAAATTGAGTTTTTTTTTACCTGTAGTCACAAAAATGTACTTATCTCTGGTTCCGTTTGTGCTAGCTCTTTACTTTTTACTCAGGAATGCTGCTGCTATGCTATAACAGAAAGACATTTTAGATATACAGGTGATAATAAACCAATCTGCACCAAAAAATGAGTATAGTAGGCCTAAACCCGATCCTAAATATAGTATAGTAGGCCTACACCCGATCCTAAATATAGTATAGTAGGCCTACACCCGATCCTAAATATAGTATAGTAGGCCTACACCCGATCCTAAATATAGTATAGTAGGCCTAAACCCGATCCTAAATAGGTAGAAAGAAACTCTAGGGAGAGCTAGACAACAGAAGGTCTTCAGAGAAGTAACCCCCTTTAGACAAGTGTTTCGGCCCTGAATTCCTTACACTCTCGGGGGGCCGGGCCACATCCAGTTCATGACTCCTGGATGCCCTTCTGCTGTTGTCTATTTTTTTTTCCCACGCCGGGGATCGAACCTGGGCGATTCTGCGCTTCAGAACTGCGGTACGCGGTTTTTACCAATGTGCTAACGGGGCACACATCATCTGTAGGGAATTTAATCCTTATGAAGTTCACTTTTTTTCGTTCCTCCTTGCCCAGATCCAGCTTGAGCTCCTTTCTGCTGCCTCTGCCATCGCTTTAAGGGCTCTAGTCCTCTTCTTCCCAGAAATGGCGAGTTGTTTCATGAGATCATAAGCGGAGGTGCCCACAAACCCTCTTGCCCCGACCTCTATGGCGAAGATTTTGACCCGCAGACCTGCTTTCTTCAGGGTGCTGGCAAGACCGGCGTATTTTTCGGTCTTGTAGATATGTGCTTCTTCCATTCTGCTTTCGTATGGCACAGTGAGTTCTATCAGAATCACTTGTTTCGAGGAGTCAGAGTGGAGAGCGATGTCTGGTCTCATGCCTGTCTTGCTGATGACATCTGGGTAATTTCTCCACTCTGGGAGGTCTGCTGTACACTCCCAGTCGACTGCTCCATCCAGAAGACCCTTTGGCAATGTGCTGGTTGTCATAGCACTTTCGGGCCAGACCTGTTTCCCTCCTGCTTTGTAGAACGTTGTCATAGCAATTGGTGCGTTTGGGGTCATGGTTTTTTCGCTAACCACATCTGTGATCACTTTCAGAACTTGGTTGTGCCTCCATGTATACCTTCCTTGGGCTAGCGCTACTTTGCAAGAGCTTAGGACATGTTCCACTGTTTGTTTCTTCTGACAGAGCGGACATGCTGGGTCGTCTGCTTTCCCCCATTTCACTAAGTTTGCATTCGAGGGGAGCAGGTCATATACAGATCTGAGGAGGAAGCTTATCCTTAGAGGAGCCATGTGCCACATATCGTTCCAGCTGAGGCTTCTTTGGAGTGCACTGTCCCATGTTGTCCATTGCCCCTGTTGACCTTGCTGGACTGCCTTCTGCACTCTTTTGACATCTTCTTCTTCCTTCAACTCCTGTATGATCATGTCTCTTTTTTCCTTCCCTTTGGCTTTGGACCACCACTGCATTTTTGTTGCTCCCAGTCCCTGTCTGTTGGTTTGCGTGTGTCCAATTATTTCTTTGATGCTGAGGTTTCTCTTGGCATTGTTTACAGCCTCTTGGACTTTCCACTTTCTGCCAGTTCTCAGCTTTGGATGAACTGATCTCACGATATTGTCTTCCGATTCCTCCAGCATGCTCAACAATCTTGCTTTTCCAACTTTGTATTCCTCCACTATGGATTTGAGAGGTAGCTTCAGCATTGCTTGACGACAGTAGAATGCAACATCAGTGAGACCAGGTGGGACACCGAGCCATTTTCTTGTGTATTTGTTGATTTTGGCTTCCATTGCTTCGACTGTGCTGGTGCAAATGTCATAGATTAGCAGTGGCCACAGCAGCTTTGGTATCAGCATGAACTGTAGACACCAGACTTTGTATTTGCCTGGCAGTCCGCAGTTATCTATTTTCTTCAGGCCTTCTTCTGCTGTTTGCTTGGTTTCACATCCCCTTTGTGTGTCTTTCAGGGAGTCATCATACCATCTTCCGAGACTTTTTACTGGCTCTTCTGTGACAGTGGGGATGGCTTGGTTGGCTACCATGAATTTGACTGAATCTGCCACTTTTCCTTTTCGCAGTGAGAGACTTCGGGATTTCTTAGGTTTGAACCTCATTCTTGAAGAGGCCACCAGCTCATCCAGCTGCTTTAAGATTTGGTGTGTCTCTTCCTCATCCGTGGACAAGACTGTTGTGTCATCCATGAAAGCTTTCAGAGGAGGCATCTGGTATCCATCTCCCAGATTCACTGGACCTGAACTCTTCATTGCAGCTTTCAAGATGACTTCCATTGCCAACACGAACAGTATGGGAGAGATTGCACAGCCCATTGCAATGCCCACCTCTAGGTCTATCCAGTCCGTGGTGTATTCTTTGGTAGAGAACCGCATTGAG
Organism: Monoplex corrugatus; assembly: GCA_030674185.1. Taxonomy (NCBI): domain Eukaryota; kingdom Metazoa; phylum Mollusca; class Gastropoda; order Littorinimorpha; family Ranellidae; genus Monoplex; species Monoplex corrugatus. The sequence continues at coordinate 35,878,886 of JAPXFY010000034.1, forward strand.
AACCCTTGGAAATACTTCCTCAGCATTGTTCGGATGTTTTCTGGGATGTGATACATTTCAAGAGCCAGCTGGATCATATCGTGTGGAACTGATCCATATGCATTCGCCAGATCAAGCCAAACTACGTCAATGTCTCTCTTCTCTGTTCTTGCTTTTTGGATGGCATCCCAAATCAACGTGGCATGTTCCAAGCATCCAGGCATTCCTGGTATGCCTCCCTTTTGGACTGACATATCCAGATACTTGTTTTCAGTCAGGTATTTTGTCAATCTTGCTGCCATAACAGAGAAGAAGATTTTCCCCTCGACGTTCAGAAGTGATATTGGCCTGAACTGATTGATGCTGCTGGAGTTCTGCTCCTTCGGAATGTACACTCCTTCAGCTCTCATCCATTGGTCGCTGATCTTCTGGTTCCTCCATGCTGATCGAATCATCTTGTGGAGCCACTCGAGCACTTTTGGGCATTTCTTGTAGAGCAGGTATGGTATTCCGTTTGGTCCAGGTGCTGACTTGGCTCTGGCTTTCTTTACTACGTTCTTCACTTCATCCAGTGTTGGTGGTTTGTTATTGAATTTTCCTTCTGGCGCTGCAGGCCAAACCAAATTCTGGATTTCAAGTGGTGCCTCGCGTTGAGAATCGGAATATGTTTCCCTGAGATGCTGCTCTAGGGTTTCCTTGCCCACTGTGAGAGTCCCTGATTTGGGTTGTTCAAACAGCTTTCTTGAAAAGTCAAAGGGATCTTTGAAGAAACGATCTTGAGTCTTCTTCTTTTTGCTCTTTCTTCGCCTTGCTGATTCCACTTTGCTGAGAGCATTGTGTTTGGCCTTCAGATCTTTCCAGAGTTCCAGGAGCCCTTGCTTCTCGAATTCTGAGGCAGTTTTCATTAGCTTTTTAAGCTTCCTTTTCTCCCTCCGGATGCTCTCCATCTGTTGCTGTCTTCTGGATTTCTGGGAGGCGTTTTTGTCTTTGGCTGCTTCACTCCATAAGTGTCCCTGCAGATAGAGTATATAATGTCTCCGTATGTGTCAAGTTTGTGTTCCAGCGTACTGTTCCCTATTAGCGCATTCAGCTTAAGGACAAGTTCCTCATCTAATTTCTCCCATTGTTCTTTTGCACCGGCAGGCGGCAAATTGAGTTTTCCACGTTTGGCGTTAAGAGCTTGTGCAAAATCCGCATCAGAACCGTCAGCGTGGATGTCCTTGGCACTATGGTTTAATTCCTGGCCTTGGTCATCCAACGTCTCACCTGCTATCGCAGTGCGCTGCTGCTGGTTCGTATGTGTCTTCAAACAGCCCATTTTTGTCCTGTGGATCTTCATGCCGCGTTTGGTGGTGAATCTCCTTCCACACGCACACGGAAATTCCAACTGGTCATTAATCATGGTCCGTTGTGCGTTTCCAGTCGTGATACTAAATATAGTATAGTAGGCCTACACCCGATCCTAAATATAGTATAGTAGGCCTACACCCGATCCTAAATATAGTATAGTAGGCCTACACCCGATCCTAAATATAGTATAGTAGGCCTACACCCGATCCTAAATATAGTATAGTAGGCCTACACCCGATCCTAAATATAGTATAGTAGGCCTACACCCGATCCTAAATATAGTATAGTAGGCCTACACCCGATCCTAAATATAGTATAGTAGGCCTACACCCGATCCTAAATATAGTATAGTAGGCCTACACCCGATCCTAAATATAGTATAGTAGGCCTACACCCGATCCTAAATATAGTATAGTAGGCCTACACCCGATCCTAAATATAGTATAGTAGGCCTACACCCGATCCTAAATATAGTATAGTAGGCCTACACCCGATCCTAAATATAGTATAGTAGGCCTACACCCGATCCTAAATATAGTATAGTAGGCCTACACCCGATCCTAAATATAGTATAGTAGGCCTACACCCGATCCTAAATATAGTATAGTAGGCCTAAACCCGATCCTAAATATAGTATAGTAGGCCTACACCCGATCCTAAATATAGTATAGTAGGCCTAAACCCGATCCTAAATATAGTATAGTAGGCCTAAACCCGATCCTAAATATAGTATAGTAGGCCTACACCCGATCCTAAATATAGTATAGTAGGCCTACACCCGATCCTAAATATAGTATAGTAGGCCTACACCCGATCCTAAATATAGTATAGTAGGCCTACACCCGATCCTAAATATAGTATAGTAGGCCTACACCCGATCCTAAATATTTTTGGTATATATCCATATACCACTGTCTAAAAAAAAAATGGTTTGTTCAATGAAAAAATCTTTCTGAGAAAGCATACTAGAGCACTGTGACAAAATAAAAAACTTTGAAAGCTCAATCTTCAGTCTCTTCTTATTTGTACAACTGGAGCATTTTGCAAAATTTGGTCCAAGTCGAAGGTAAAATCATGCGTTTTGGCCCTAAAAAATGACAAATTAGTCTTTTACTGTGAAAAAAGGGTTGTTTTTTGTTGTTTTGGGACATAAACTTCAAAATAAACTTAAAGAAGTTAGGAATATTTTGAGGCCAAATTTTCATGCCATCTCTGGCCTTGTCTGGGCATTCCCATGGACAGTCGTTATCACCAACCCCTCAAAACAAAACAGGAAAAAAGTTGAATAGGCACATACCTGCACCTTCCTATCTGACCTTGTTGTTGTCAGTCTGTAGTTTGGTCAAGAATTCCTTGCTGTCAAGTTTCATTTACGCTCCTCCCATAAATACCAGGCAGACTCCTTGAGTCTGTGCAAAATCGTGTGCACTGGAAAGGTCTAAATGGGGAGGGAAACTGTACCTGTGGAACATTGAAACCGCCAGAATGACTGGAACATTAAGGTGGACAGTGAACAAAGCCAGACTCCCATGATGTGGGGTGGGACTGACCTGACATGGGATCTTGTGTCTATGGAAGATAACATGGCTCCCCTCATGGTGATGCCGATGACTCTTTCAGTACAAATAGTATCCTCACCTTCTGGAAATTTTGTGCTAGAAATTTACTCTTTTCTGTCGCTCTTTGTTTCTGCCTTGTTCCTTTGCTTTCTGTCATTTCTTCCCATCATTTTTTTCTGCCTTGCTGGTCCATTCACCTGTATGTGTTCGATAAAGTCTTGCATACTTTTCCTTAGGATTGATAATTGGGTACATGTATCAAGTGCATTTTTTGGCTCTAGGGAGGTGAGGAGATATGCGGAAGCCCGTTTTCAAATGTTTTGGTGTCCTTAGGTATGCTTAAATTTGCATTCAGATGTTTTTTAAATCCCCTGTGCAATAAATTGGATGGAGAGGTCAGCGCCAGGGGCCCGTCCTTAGATTATGTGTGCAAATGCATTGATATGTGTAGGGCCTACTTAAGTTGGGGTTTTTTTTCAGTTAAAGTTTTGGATGTTTTGAAGCGGCTGCAGCCTTGATATATGGCTCTACGTAGTTGGCTGGGCTTTGAACACCACCACCAACAACAAGATAACATGGCTTGTGCCCATTTTCCCCAAGTAGTACTGTCATGGCCTTCAGGCTTTTCTTAACTCGATGGCGACGCTCTGCAGCTATAGCTGCGGAGCTCCGTGTCTCAACTGACATTCCGCAGCTGTAGCTGCGGAGATGTTACATTTTTTTTTATTACCGAGACTCCATGTATACTATAAGGGAGATTATACTGAGAGCAGAGTTTAACCATTTTTCTAAGTAGATTTCTTTCCCTTTGACCGTAGTAGAATGTTGGGAACTCTTTTTGGCTTTTTTTCGCAGTACCCAAAACAAAGAAATTTCGAAGAGTCAAAAGACTCTATGTCTGTATTTAATCATTTTACTTTTTAGGGTCAAAATATTCATAAAAGCAGAACTCATAGAGACTTCCAGTGAAGAATGTATATCCTGTGACATGTTAAGTGCAGTTTTGTGACATGGATATTTAATGGATTACAAGCAGCAGTTTGCTAAGTCATGTGTGTGTACATCCGGTACTTTTCTTTTTTTGTTATTTGCATGCCTTTTTCAATGGTAAACCAGAAAAAAATGAAAGCATGCATAAACAAGCGGTCTGCACAGTTACAAAGTAGACATAATGACCTTTTAGAACATATATAACAGGACAGTTTATTGTCGTTGTTATACTTTATTTTAACTCAATCGAGCGTGCCATATACTGCTGTACGTCACCTTTACACTGCGTGAGCGTGCCATATACTGCTGTACGTCACTTTCAACTGCGTGGAGCTGTGCCATATACTGCTGTACGTCACCTTTCAACTGCGTGAGCTGTGCTTACGCTGTGTCACCTTACAGCGTGAGCTGTGCCATACGCAGGTTTACATCAGTTTCAACTTTTTTTGAGGCCATAATAAAGGAATAAAGGAAGTAAATAATGCACTAGTGATCTTGGGTCTTTTATTTCACAGTTCCTTCCCTTAGACTGTGTTGTGAGCTGTATATTCGCTTTAGTAGTTTTTCGATGCTATATGCAGTTCTTTGTTTTCGTCTGTCAAGATGGCGTCAAGAAGCACCCGCCGATTTGCACGCATAATTCACTGTTCTTGATTACACCAACTAAATAGGAGGTGGTGTTTGTGTTTTTGAACATAAACTGTACATTCTTGTGTAAATATTCCTGTGGATAATTGTTTTCATTGGTGAAAAAAACAACATATGATGTAAATATATAGACTCAGCAAGAGGATATTTACCCCCTTATGGTCACCTGTTTCCTTCACCCCTTCTATCAATGAACCGACTATCAGTTTTGAGGCGAGTAATGTCTGTATGTGAACACTTCCAATGTTTCCAAAACTTTTCCTTTTGTGTGGACATTTGTTGTTAATTTTTAATATTTTTTTAAAAATCACCCAAAATACTGCAATTTCAGGGGTTGTCGCAGCCCGAAATGTTGCGGCTTGAATAAGTTAAAAAGTAACAAAAACTGTGCATCTCAAGTTTCAGCAGCCATTTTGGGCGCGTCTCCAAAGAGTTAAATTTTTTTTTACTGCAGCCATGAAAATGAATTGTGTGCGATGAGTAATGGACACTTACGGATCATATTTGTTAAAAAAAAAAGGATCCAACACATAAAAATCACTGTGATATAGTAAGGAATCCTCTTGCTGATACCATTCACTGGAAACATTTTAAATGAAGGCCTACTAAGGTCTAGCACATAGCATTTCACATTGTGGTACAAAGTCACACATACCATTAACCCTTTCACTACTTCACCCTATCTGCCAGCTGCCAACACATCACCCTATCTACCAGCTGCCAACACATCACCCTATCTACCAGCTGTCAAACACATCACCTGTCAACACATCACCCTATCTACCAGCTGTCAACACATCACCCTATCTACCAGCTGTCAACACATCACCCTATCTACCAGCTGTCAACACATCACCCTATCTACCAGCTGTCAACACATCACCCTATCTACCAGCTGCCAACACATCACCCTATCTACCAGCTGCCAACACATCACCCTATCTACCAGCTGTCAACACATCACCCTATCTACCAGCTGTCAACACATCACCCTATCTACCAGCTGCCAACACATCACTCTATCTACCAGCTGTCAACACATCACTCTACTACCAGCTGCCAACACATCACCCTATCTACCAGCTGTCAACACATCACCTATCTACCAGCTGCAACACATCACCCTATCTACCAGCTGTCAACACATCACCCTATCTACCAGCTGCCAACACATCACCCTATCTACCAGCTGTCAACACATCACCCTATCTACCAGCTGCAACACATCACCCTATCTACAGCTGCAACACATCACTCTATCTACCAGCTGTCAACACATCACCCTGTCAACACATCACCCTATCTACCAGCTGTCAAAACATCACTCTATCTACCAGCTGTCAACACATTCACCCTATCTACCAGCTGCAACACATCACCCTATCTACCAGCTGCCAACACATCACCTATCTACCAGCTGTCAACACATCACCGTATCTACCAGCTCCAACATCACCCTATCTACCAGCTGTCAACACATTCACCCTATCTACCAGCTGCCAACACATCACCTATCTACCAGCTGCCAACACATCACCCTATCTACCAGCTGTCAACACATCACCTATCTACCAGCTGTCAACACATCACCCCATCTACCAGCTGCAACACATCACCCTATCTACCAGCTGTCAACACATCACCCTATCTACCAGCTGTCAAACAACCCTATCTACCAACACATCACCCTATCTACCAGCTGTCAACACATCACCCTATCTACCAGCTGTCAACACATCACCCTATCTACCAGCTGTCAACACATCACCCTATCTACCAGCTGTCAACACATCACCCTATCTACCAGCTGTCAACACATCACCCTATCTACCAGCTGTCAACACATCACCCTATCTACCAGCTGTCAACACATCACCCTATCTACCAGCTGTCAACACATCACCCTATCTACCAGCTGTCAACACATCACCTATCTACCAGCTGTCAACACATCACCCTATCTACCAGCTGCCAACACATCACCCTATCTACCACTGCTGCAACACATCACCCTATCTACCAGCTGTCAACACATCACCCTATCTACCAGCTGCCAACACATCACCCTATCTACCAGCTGTCAACACATCACCCTATCTACCAACACATCACCCTATCTACCAGCTGTCAACACATCACCCTATCTACCAGCTGCCAACACATCACCCTATCTACCAGCTGTCAACACATCACCCTATCTACCAGCTGTCAACACATCACCCTATCTACCAGCTGTCAACACATCACCCTATCTACCAGCTGCCAACACATCACCCTATCTACCAGCTGTCAACACATCACCCTATCTACCAGCTGTCAACACATCACCCTATCTACCAGCTGTTCACCTTCAACACATCACCCTATCTACCAGCTGTCAACACATCACCTATCAACAGCATCACCATCTACCAGCTGAAATCATACCAGTCAACACATCACCCTATCTACCAGCTGTCAACACATCACCCTATCTACCAGCTGTCAACACATCACCCTATCTACCAGCTGTCAACACATCACCCTATCTACCAGCTGTCAACACATCACCCTATCAATGCCAACACATCATATCTACCAGCTGTCAACACATCACTCTATCTACCAGCTGTCAACACATCACCCTATCTACCAGCTGTCAACACATCACCCTATCTACCAGCTGCAACACATCACCCTATCTACCAGCTGTCAACACATCACCCTATCTACCAGCTGCCAACACATCACCCTATCTACCAGCTGTCAACACATCACCCTATCTACCAGCTGTCAACACATCACCCTATCTACCAGCTGTCAACACATCACCCTATCTACCAGCTGTCAACACATCACCCTATCTACCAGCTGCCAACACATCACTCTATCTACCAGCTGCCAACACATCACTCTATCTACCAGCTGCCAACACATCACCTATCTACCAGCTGTCAACACATCACCCTATCTACCAGCTGCCAAACATCACCGTATCCACCACTATTTCACCCTATCTACCAGCTGAGTCTACCTGGGGTGTTTTGACTTTTTCTCAAAATTGATTTCTGTAGACTACAATCTATCCCTCAGAAATTTTTTCTTGAAAAAATATATTAATCAATTCAAAATAGTATTTTAATGCACCGATCGCAGCAGAAAAAATGCAATTTCCTACCAAAAGAACCTATTTTTGTCTGTTATTATGAACCGTAACCTGTACAGAACCCCCACATGTAATATACTGACAGAAAGCTCTTTGGTGCACCTTTCAGATAATGACAGCTAAAATTAGAAATAAACTGGGTCAAAGCCACCAAATAAAGAAATTTAAGGAAAATGTCTAGTACAGCACACAAAAACTTTAGGGGCCACTTCTACATTTTTTTTTAGTACAAGCTTTATTCAAATACCAAAATAATCAGCAGAATGCACACTTTCCATGATATATATGTATCTCAAAATACCCAAAATGCTAGTGAGACTGATTTTGTTCTGGCAAGTCACAAATGTCCTTTTCTCTCTTGCAATAAAACACACATTTTACTGCTGAGAACACTGATTTCTTTATTTCAACACAAACAGCAAAGTCTATAACAACTATTTCACTTACTCAGTTACTGGTCAGCATCATAAGCCTTTATAAAACACAATTTTCTGTAACATTTTAAAAAAGTAAATGACAAAACACCACACATGAATTCTCTGAATGGCTTGAAAACCAAGAATGAGCTATGCACGTTACCTAGCTGGCATTGGAATTTTCTCGACTTTTGTCCAAACAAGTTGCAGATTTTGAAAGAAGAAACTGTGTTTCTGAAGACAGCACCGTATAATGTTAAGCTTTTTGCTCAAAAATCAACACCACAGCCTAGAAAACACAAAATCAAATGACAACACTTTAAAGGTGAAGAATTGGCAGACCATGAAAGATGTCAAGATGAAGAAAAACCAGTGACAGATCAGTAAGACTGATATATTGTACAAACTTACTACATCACAATTTCATGGGTCACAAAGTTACCAATGATGGGGCTTTACTGACAATGATGAAAAATCAACGACAACTTTCATGAAAGAGCATTACAGATTTAGCAATTTTCTGACTGCAATACTGTTTCATGGGGACCAATATACCGATAATGAGATGTGGCAATACAATCATTTACGAAGATAAATTAATGATTCATTGAAAACACCCATATAGATTTATTATAGAGCTGCTTCACAGGCCATAAACTTACCAAGACGAGACCCCCAAGAGCAATGATGACTTTTATGATACAAGGACACAGACATGAGATTTCATAGACTGATGTAACATTTTCGTTCCCTCATTCCCATCTACCTGCTTCCTGCCCAGGGAATGAAGGAGTTACCACTGACAATGACCTTCATCTGAATGTAAGGTCAACCACTGTTCTTCATCTTCATTTTTTAACTTTTCACACAAACAATTGTCTCTGCAAAACACACGACACACAACATCCCAGAAGGCCAGCCATGCTGCAATTCTTCCAAGTCCCGCAACCCCTTAGGGATGTTAAAATGTCCCAGGTGTCCACGCTTCACACAGGTCAGTAGCGGCCATGCCTATCCCTGGAGCGAGATCGGCGCCTTTCCCGGCTGCGAGAGCGAGAACGGTGGCGTTCACGTCGTTCCCGGCTACGGCTTCTGCTTCTGCGTGGGGACCTTGATCTGGACCTGACAGACGAAAAAACAGGGCTAGAGGATATGTCACTTGAAAAAGAAAGCATGAGATTAGGGGGGGTGGGGAGGGGGTGAGGGAGGGACAATCTACTTGCATATACATACCTACACAGAGAACAAACTGGGCTGAAAAAAATGCACGTTTTTTTTGTTTGTTTTTTTTGGGGGGGGGGGGGGGGGGGGGGTCTACTGAATTACATATACCTGCAAGGAACTGAATAAAAGGGTTGACAGGGTCAAGCCACTTTGTGCACTAGTACACTGCGGTTCTTTGTAGTCATCAGCTGTCAGTGATCTGTCAGTAGGTGGTCATCCAAAGTCTGAATACTTCTAGGTTTCATCAGAAGGGCCGTATCTTCTATTTTTTCCTTTGTTTTTTTTGTTTCTATTGTGAGTGGTTACTAGTTTTTTATGGGATTTTCCACAAAATATTACAAATATGTAGACTAAATTTCAAGAAATTACTACATAATCATCTGAAAATACATCCAGTCATGCCTAATGCACCATTCTGTGTAATTTCATGCATAGATTCCCATAAATACGGAAGCAACAGCTGTTTTAATGTACATGGTAGTGATGCAATGTTTTTCCCTGGCACATGGAAAACACTGCATGTCAAAAAACGTCGGCACTCAAGGGTTAAGGGATGGGGTGGGGGATCCTATTATAATTTTTTTAAGGGGTGGGGTGGTGGTAGTCCTATTACATGGGTGCAACTTTTTCCGTTTGACGATGGAATCCATTTTTTCAAAAGAGTCGAAACGGAAATCCATTTTTGAAAAAGCTTCAGCGTCTGGGGAGTATCCTCTATGGGGCAATTGCGGCTCTGGACCCTTTCAGTTTACTTTTTCTAAAATTGCACCCTTGTATTACAATTTTTTCAAAGGATCTTTCTATGAAGCATTGTTAGTCAATTTCCTTCCACAATTTTCTGGCTAGGAAAAAGCAGACAATTAAGAAAATGTTTAACATTTCTGAACTGATGTACTTTCCTTTGCAGTGCTGCAATCGGAAAGGTGTTTGGACAAAGAGAGTGTGCTTGTATTGTGTTGTCTATGTGTTAAAAGCCAGCCAACTCGAAGAGCCATATCAGGGCTACAACCCTTCAAAACATACAAAACTTCAACAGGCGAAAAAAAAAAAGAAAAGAAAATTAAGTACATAATCAATGCATTCGCGCACATAATCTAAGGACATGCCCCTGGCGTTGACCACTCCATCCAATTTATCGCACATGGGAGATTTAAAAAACACACCTGAATACAAATACAGACATACATAAGGACACCAAAATATATATAAAAACAGGCATAAATTACCTAAAATTGCTTCCGCATATCTCACCTCCCAAGAGCCAAAAATGCACTTAATACATGTACGCAATTATCAATCCTAAGAAAAAGTAGGCCTACATAAGATTTATCAAACACATACAGGTGAATGGACCATTAAGGCAGAAAATGATAGGTAGACACGACAGAAAGCAAAGCAACAAGACAGAAACAAAGAGAGTGACAGAAAAGAGGAAATTCCTGGCACAGAATTTCCAGGTGTGGATACTATTTATACTGAGAGAGCCCCAGGCATCCCCAGGGGGGACAGCTGTGTTTTGATCATGCGTTGCCAGAGAAAAGGGATACACCAGCTGACCCAACTTAAAGGCTCAGATAGATCGGATTAGTACAATAGACAATGTTTCACCATGTGTTGTTCAGAGCAGCAATACAATAAAACTGACATATATTACTCGCTTAGAAACCTGATGGACACGATGTACGAGTGAAAGGGGTCTGAAGGATTCTCCACAAACATCCCACATAGACCACAATGAACACCGTTTACATCCCAATTTAAGCTACAACAAACACCATTTACATCCCAATTTAAACTACAACGAACACCGTTTACATCCCATTTTAAACTACAACAAACACCATTTACATCCCAATTTAAACTACAATGAACACCGTTTACATCCCAATTTAAGCTACAACAAACACCATTTACATCCCAATTTAAACTACAACGAACACCGTTTACATCCCAATTTAAACTACAATGAACACCGTTTACATCCCAATTTAAACTACAATGAACACCGTTTACATCCCAATTTAAACTACAATGAACACCATTTACATCCCAATTTAAACTACAATGAACACCATTTACATCCCAATTTAAACTACAATGAACACCATTTACATCCCAATTTAAACTACAATGAACACCATTTACACCCCAATTTAAACTGCAATGAACACCATTTACATCCCAATTTCAACTACAAAGAACACTGCTTACCTCCCAATTTAAGCTACAAAGAACACTGCCTACCTTCCAATTTAAGCTACAAAGAACATTGTTTACGTCCCAATTTAAGCTACAATAAATGCAGTTTACATCCCAATTTAAGCTACAAAGAACACCATTTACATGAATTTCAAGGCACAATGAAACCCGTTTTTTAAAAGCCATACATCTGCTTGACCCAACTCAGGATACAAGGTCAAGGTGACTGACCTGCGAGAGGATTTCTTGCGGCGTCCATACAACTCTCGACGCAGTTCCCGTGAGATAGGCTTGAGGTGCATGAAGTTACAGAAACCTCCTCTGGTGCACTCTCTGCAAAAGGCACAAATTCGTACTGACACAGTACATTTGAGGCAAAGCAGAAGTGTTGATATTTCATATTAACATAATTGTAGCCAATATTGTAATCAATAGTATGATCAAGGACAATCAAGGGAAAGGCAAACATAAACATCACATACAAGTGTTTTTTCAATGATTGTTCAAAGCCTAGCTGACAGTGCAGAGCCTTACGGGGGCTGTAGCCACTAAAAAAAACATACACAACACTGCAGTGAAATAAAATGCTCAAGATCATCCAGATTATCCTCAAAGTGTTTTCTGGACTGTTAATCGATTTGACATGTGGTTGGAACTTGGTTGGACAACAGCAATTTTGAACTCCTTTTCATGAGAATGGAACACATATTAAACAGTCACAGGTGTTCAATTTCAATTTAGTGTTGTTGAGATCTCTCTAAAGAAGAACAAATCAGCAGTCAGAAGGTGACCATCACTTACCCCATTTCGTACTGTCGACAGCACGCCTCCCTAAAATCCGTCACAGGTGTCAGCTCAGCGTTGATGGGACGTCCATTGAACCAGCGATTGTTGAGGTCGCTCACCGCTTTGTCTGCATCCTCCTCTTTGCGGAACTGTGCATCAAAAACGTCAAAGATTAAAGTTTGAGCTGGTATTGTAACTATTCTTTAGGCTCAAACCCACATCTCAACTCTTATACAAGTTTCCACAACATTTTAAAGGGTGCCCCACCTATTCTTGGCTATGTTCAAAATTACATCCTTCTAGTAAATTTTTTTGAATTTGTAAAGAGACATTTCTGAAGAATTTTCTTCAAAATATATTTTGCATATCTTATCAAGAAGTGGACAGAGCACGTGTCTATTGTGACATTCAGTAACTTAATGACAAACTCCCACCAAATATATGACAAACTCTTTCTAAAAATACAATAAAAAGCTCCCACTTAAAAGTAATGAAAAGTTCCTACTAAAAATACAATGAAAAGCTCCCACTTAAATTGTAATGAAAAGATCCTACTTAAAATTTAATGAAAAGCTCCCACTTCAAATGTAATGACAAACTCCTACTTAAAATGTAATGAAAAGCTCCCACTTAAAAATATTGTGAAAAGCGCCCACTTGTAATGACAAACTCCCTCTTAAAATGTAATGACAAACTACCACTTATAACATAACGACAAACTCCCACCTAAAATGTAACAACAAACTCCCACCTAAAATGTAACAAAAAACTCCCTCTTAAAATGTAATGACAAACTCCCACTTATAACATAACGACAAACTCCCACCTAAAATGTAACAACAAACTCCCACTTAAAATGTAACAACAAACTCCCACTTAAAATGTAACGACAAACTCCCACTTAAAATGTAACAACAAACTCCCACTTAAAATGTAACGACAAACTCCCACCTAAAATGTAACAACAAACTCCCACTTAAAATGTAATGACAAACTCCCACTTAAAATGTAATGACAAACTCCCACTTAAAATGTAACAACAAACTCCCACTTAAAATGTAACAACAAACTCCCACTTAAAATGTAACAACAAACTCCCACTTAAAATGTAATGACAAACTCCCACTTAAAATGTAACAACAAACTCCCAATTAAAATGTAATGACAAACTCCCACTTAAAATGTAACAACAAACTCCCACTTAAAATGTAACGACAAACTCCCACTTAAAATGTAATGACAAACTCCCACTTAAAATGTAATGACAAACTCCCACTTAAAATGTAACGACAAACTCCCACTTAAAATGTAACAACTCCCACTTAAAATGTAATGACAAACTCCCACTTAAAATGTAACAACTCCCACTTAAAATGTAATGACAAACTCCCACTTAAAATGTAACAACTCCCACTTATAAAATGTAATGACAAACTCCCACTTAAAATGTAATGACAAACTCCCACTTAAAATGTAACAACAAACTCCCACTTAAAATGTAACAACAAACTCCCACCTAAAATGTAATGACAAACTCCCACTTAAAATGTAATGACAAACTCCCACTTAAAATGTAACACAAACTCCCACTTAAAATGTAACAACAAACTCCCACTTAAAATGTAACTAACAAACTCCCACTTAAAATGTAATGACAAACTCCCACTTAAAATGTAATGACAAACTCCCACTTAAAATGTAATGACAAACTCCCACTTAAAATGTAACAACAAACTCCCACTTAAAATGTAATGACAAACTCCCACTTAAAATGTAATGACAAACTCCCACTTAAAATGTAATGACAAACTCCCACTTAAAATGTAATGACAAACTCCCACTTAAAATGTAACGACAAACTCCCACTTAAAATGTAATGACAAACTCCCACTTAAAATGTAATGACAAACTCCCACTTAAAAATGTAATGACAAACTCCCACTTAAAATGTAATGACAAACTCCCACTTAAAATGTAATGACAAACTCCCACTTAAAATGTAACAACAAACTCCCACTTAAAATGTAATGACAAACTCCCACTTAAAATGTAACAACAAACTCCCACTTAAATGTAACAACAAACTCCCACTAAAATGTAACAACAAACTCCCACCTAAAATGTAACAACAAACTCCCACTTAAAATGTAACAACAAACTCCCACTTAAAATGTAACAACAAACTCCCACCTAAAATGTAACAACAAACTCCCACTATAAAAATGTAACAACAAACTCCCACTTAAAATGTAACAACAAACTCCCACTTAAAATGTAACAACAAACTCCCACTTAAAATGTAACAACAAACTCCCACTTAAAATGTAACACAAACTCCCACTTAAAATGTAACAACAAACTCCCACTTAAAATGTAATGACAAACTCCCACTTAAAATGTAATGACAAACTCCCACTTAAAATGTAACAACAAACTCCCACTTAAAATGTAATGACAAACTCCCACTTAAAATGTAATGACAAACTCCCACTTAAAATGTAATGACAAACTCCCACTTAAAATGTAACGACAAACTCCCACTTAAAATGTAACAACAAACTCCCACTTAAAATGTAACGACAAACTCCCACTTAAAATGTAATGACAAAAACACTCCCACTTAAAATGTAATGACAAACTCCCACTTAAAATGTAACGACAAACTCCCACTTAAAATGTAATGACAAACTCCCACTTAAAATGTAATGACAAACTCCCACTTAAAATGTAATGACAAACTCCCACTTAAAATGTAACAACAAACTCCACTTAAAATGTAACAACAAACTCCCACTTAAAATGTAACACAAACTCCCACTTAAAATGTAACGACAAACTCCCACTTAAAATGTAATGACAAACTCTGACAAACTCCCACTTAAAATGTAATGACAAACTCCCACTTAAAATGTAATGACAAACTCCCATTAAAATGTAACGACAAACTCCCACTTAAAATGTAACAACAAACTCCCACTTAAAATGTAACAACAAACTCCCACTTAAAATGTAACAACAAACTCCCACTTAAAATGTAATGACAAACTCCCACTTAAAATGTAACAACAAACTCCCACTTAAAATGTAACGACAAACTCCCACTTAAAATGTAATGACAACAACTCCCACTTAAAATGTAACAACAAACTCCCACTTAAAATGTAACACAAACTCCCACTTAAAATGTAACGACAAACTCCCACTTAAAATGTAATGACAAACTCCACTTAAATGTAATGACAAACTCCCACTTAAAATGTAATGACAAACCCACTAAAGTAATGACAAACCCACTAAAGTATAATGACAAACTCCCACTAAAAGTAATGACAAACCACAAAAGTATAATGACAAACCCCACTAAAGTATAATGACAAACCCACTAAAGTATAATGACAAACCCACTAAAGTATAATGACAAACCCACTAAAGTATAATGACAAACCCACTAAAGTATAATGACAAACCCACTAAAGTATAATGACAAACCCACTAAAAGTATAATGACAAACTCCACTAAAGTATAATGACAAACCCACTAAAGTATAATGACAAACCCACTAAAGTATAATGACAAACTCCACTAAAGTATAATGACAAACCCCACTAAAGTATAATGACAAACCCACTAAAGTATATGACAAACCCACTAAAGTATAAATGACAAACCCACTAAAGTATAATGACAAACCCACTAAAGTATAATGACAAACAACCCACTAAAGTATACATGACAAACCCACTAAAGTATAATGACAAACCCCACTAAAGTATAATGACAAACCCACTAAAGTATAATGACAAACCCCACTAAAGTATAATGACAAACCCACTAAAGTATAATGACAAACCCACTAAAGTATAATGACAAACCCACTAAAGTATAATGACAAACCCACTAAAGTATAATGACAAACCCACTAAAGTATAATGACAAACCCACTAAAGTATAATGACAAACCCACTAAAGTATATGACAAACCCACTAAAGTATATGACAAACCCACTAAAGTATAATGACAACCCACTAAAGTATAATGACAAACCCACTAAAGTATAATGACAAACCCACTAAAGTATAATGACAAACCCACTAAAGTATAATGACAAACCCACTAAAGTATAATGACAAACCCACTAAAGTATAATGACAAACCCACTAAAGTATAATGACAAACCCACTAAAGTATAATGACAAACCCACTAAAGTATATGACAACCCACTAAAGTATAATGACAAACCCACTAAAGTATAATGACAAACCACTAAAGTATAATGACAAACCCACTAAAGTATATGACAAACCCACTAAAGTATAATGACAAACCCACTAAAGTATAATGACAAACCCACTAAAGTATAATGACAAACCCACTAAAGTATAATGACAAACCCACTAAAGTATATGACAAACCCACTAAAGTATAATGACAAACCCACTAAAGTATAATGACAAACCCACTAAAGTATAATGACAAACCCACTAAAGTATAATGACAAACCCACTAAAGTATAATGACAAACCCACTAAAGTATAATGACAAACCCACTAAAGTATAATGACAAACCCACTAAAGTATAATGACAAACCCACTAAAGTATATGACAAACCCACTAAAGTATAATGACAAACCCACTAAAGTATAATGACAAACCCACTAAAGTATAATGACAAACCCACTAAAGTATAATGACAAACCCACTAAAGTATAATGACAAACCCACTAAAGTATAATGACAAACCCACTAAAGTATAATGACAAACCCACTAAAGTATATGACAAACCCACTAAAGTATAATGACAAAACCCACTAAAGTATAATGACAAACTCCACTAAGATAATGACAAACCCACTAAAGTATAATGACAAACCCACTAAGTATATGACAAACTCCACTAAAGTAGATGACAAACCCACTAAAGTATGATGACAAACCCACTAAAGTATGATGACAAACCCACTAAAGTATGATGACAACCCACTAAAGTATGATGACAAACCCACTAAAGTATGAGACAAACTCCACTAAAGTATAATGACAAACCCACTAAAGTATGATGACAAACCCACTAAAGTATAATGACAAACCCACTAAAGTATAATGACAAACCCACTAAAGTATAATGACAAACTCCACTAAAGTATGTGACAAACCCACTAAAGTATGATGACAAACCCACTAAAGTATAATGACAAACCCACTAAAGTATGATGACAAACCCACTAAAGTATAATGACAAACTCCACTAAAGTATAATGACAAACCCACTAAAGTATAATGACAAACTCCACTAAAGTATAATGACAGAGTCCCATTGAAAGTGTAATGACAAACTCCCAACTAAAAGTACAATCAAAGTATAATTATACGAAATGAGCTTTTTACAGAGGTATGGTTAGAGGACAACTTGGCACTGTGGCTAGTACAATGGACAGCTAACTGGGAGATTATGGTTTCAAACCACCACCCTTCAAAGCATTATGGGATTTTTAGGCCCTGAATGATTGCTACCCAGAGATGAGTGTGCTATGGGCTTGTTGGGAAGACTGGGACTTCGTAAAGTCTCGCCTGGTTTAGAGATGTATTGTATTCAGAGATACATTATAACAAGATAACAAGATAACAAGATAACAAGATTTTATTTCAGCCCAGTGCACAGACACAAGGAAAATGTTTTGGCTATACATACAATCACACTCACGCCTCACAACAAATTACAATATTCAACATCATAAAAGACAAATTCGTCGGTCATCCACGGAATCGAAGAAACACACGCACACAACACACACACACTCTCACGCCAAGGCGCCCATATCCAAGCCATCTTAGCTGGCCACTAATCGTTGGTTCTGCCCTGCCAGCTAATTAACAGCGCGCATCTGTCCTTCTCCTTCCACTCTCCACGCCACCCTCGCCCATCCTGTGGAGTATAGGCTTACAGATTGACCTAGATTCGATAGACCTACTCTGTGCCAGTATCAGCAAAGAGGCAGAATTCTCTTTATGCTATGGACTTGTTGAGAAGACTGGGACTTTGAGTCTCGCCCACTTCAGAGATACATTATCTTATGGACTTGTTGAGAGAACTGGGACTTTGTTGAGTCTCGCCCACTTCAGAGATCATACATTATGCTATGGGCTTGTTGAGAAGACTGGGACTTTGTTGAGTCTCGCCCACTTCAGAGATCATACATTATGCTATGGGCTTGTTGAGAAGACTGGGACTTTGTTGAGTCTCGCCCACTTCAGAGATACATTATGCTATGGGCTTGTTGAGAAAACTGGGACTTTGTTGTGTCTCGCCCATTTCAGAGATACATTATGCTATGGGCTTGTTGAGAAGACTGGGACTTTGTTGAGTCTCGCCCACTTCAGAGATCATACATTATGCTATGGGCTTGTTGAGAAGACTGGGACTTTGTTGAGTCTCGCCCACTTCAGAGATACATTATGCTATGGGCTTGTTGAGAAAACTGGGACTTTGTTGAGTCTCGCCCACTTCAGAGATACATTATGCTATGGGCTTGTTGAGAGAACTGGGACTTTGTTGAGTCTCGCCCATTTCAGAGATACATTATGCTATGGGCTTGTTGAGAAAACTGGGACTTTGTTGTGTTTCGCACACTTCAGAGATACATTATGCTATGGGCTTGTTGAGAAAACTGGGACTTTGTTGTGTTTCGCACACTTCAGAGATACATTATGCTATGGGCTTGTTGAGAAGACTGGGACTTTGTTGAGTCTCGCCCATTTCAGAGATACATTATGCTATGGGCTTGTTGAGAAAACTGGGACTTTGTTGTGTTTCGCACACTTCAGAGATACATTATGCTATGGGCTTGTTGAGAAGACTGGGACTTTGTTGAGTCTCGCCCACTTCAGAGATACATTATGCTATGGGCTTGTTGAGAAAACTGGGACTTTGTTGTGTCTCGCCCATTTCAGAGATACATTATGCTATGGGCTTGTTGAGAAGACTGGGACTTTGTTGCGTCTCGCACACTTCAGAGATACATTATGCTATGGGCTTGTTGAGAAGACTGGGACTTCGTAAAGTCTCGCCTGGTTTAGAGACGTATTGTGCTATGGGCTTGTTGAGAAGACTGGGACTTTGTAGAGTCTCGCCTGCTTCAGAGATATATATGTCAATGAGGGTGTTTCTGACATTTCTAGACCAACACTGCAGGTGTCTGTAACTCTCTAGCCTGGTCAATATCAAGATATATCATGAATGCATTACAGCCCTGTCAGGCAGTCTCCATCCAAAAATGGAATTCCACAATATCAACACGATCATCTCCCCATTCTCATCATCATGGCACTGGAAAATTCCCTTCAGATTTCATGGCCCTTCATGCCCTGCTTTTGAAGGGCCTGAAGAAGTGGTGAAAAGCAGAAATAAGTGTTGTGAGGGTGGTGATAAACAAGCAGTGCAAAACATGGGGCAGAAAAAAAAAAAAGATGTAGATTCTTGAGAAACCAGCTACAACACAATCTGGCTGCCGATCAAGGTCTTACTTGATGGACGCCAAACATAAGACTGAGCACGCCAAATACATTTCCAAGCTACAAAAATATGTGGTTTGTGTTGTCCCATGCCCTTTGAAACGTTGCATGCTCAGCACCACTAGAGCGAGGCAGACACGTCATGCTAGACAGTGAGTATTGTCTTGCCCTCCAGTCCATGTTACTGGTCCAACTTACAGGGGTCCATGCTACTGACCAAGAGTATGAAACAGAAATGGAGGGGACAGGTATGACAGCCAAGTGGCTCAAACATCGCCAGAGACCGATGGGTAAAGGGTGGAGATTTTTCTCTAACCCCCAAAGACCCTGCCAGCCATGTCAGTCTCTGATGGCTTACGGAAACAAGAAAATATCCGGAACGCACACCCATCAACAACAGAGTATACAGACTGTGCAACAACATAATGCCTGCACAGTGTGCACCAAACAATGTGCATGCAGCTTCTGACCAACAAAAACTACATGGAACAATTTGGGAAGAATAAC
Source organism: Monoplex corrugatus (assembly GCA_030674185.1). Lineage (NCBI taxonomy): Eukaryota > Metazoa > Mollusca > Gastropoda > Littorinimorpha > Ranellidae > Monoplex > Monoplex corrugatus. The sequence goes on from JAPXFY010000034.1 coordinate 35,899,203, forward strand.
AAAACCCACGAAAACAACATGGAACAATTTGGGAAGAACAATAACAAAAAGACAAAAACAAACCAACCAAACTGGGAAAAGACATAACAAAGTGTGATCAATGCAGCTACTCACCTTGACATACACATTCCCCACCAGATGGTCACCCAGGTTGTCACAGATGTTCATCTCTTCAATTTCCCCATACTGCAAGTCAGATTCAAACAGTTGTTTAAAGCAGCACAGACACACACACACTTTGACCCAACTAAAGACAAAACCTGAACCAAACAAAACCCCAGTAACATCATAAAAACATAAGTCAAACAAACGCACTGTTCTCCCACCAATTACTGTTCTGACCCTTCCATAGTTGTTTTTGTTTTTTTAACCCTTTTCCTACCAAGAAAATTGGTCATTGTACTGACCAAGTACTGTTAGGAGAGAGAAAGGCCGGATGGGGTATTGTCAGAAAACAAGGTATATTTTGCCATTTTTGCCGCTTCAAACATTGTGTAAACGCAGAAAGGAAATGACAAGAGTATACTCCCTTTGCCGGAAAAGGATTCACGTCAGCAATGCAGTCATTTTCTATTTATACACTCGAAACTGAAACTACGGTTCAGGGCACGAAATCCTCGTGACGCGGTCCACGGAGAGAGAAAGCCGAGTCACGAGGATCTCGTGACGCGGTATGGAATGTGTTGAGTCCCATTCTTCTTGAAAGTTTTTGTGCTTTGGTTGTCTCCTCTATCCTTTTGGTGATATCATTATCTAAAAAGTTGTCTTTCGACTCGACAACTGAAAACTTTTTTCAAGTGGGTGAGAGTCCGCATGTCCGGTGGCAGAGCCAAATTCAACGTTTCTGAGCGGGCTTAGGACATGTCCTTGTGGCATGAGATAAGCAAACAGGCCACATTTGCCAGGTTTTGAAAAACATCTCTGGGTCTGACTGTTTCTCTTTTTGGTCTGCTCCTGCTTTAGGTTGTCCATGAGATTAGCAACAAGGGTCAGGCTTTCCGTCACCTATCTTGCATGCTGGCCAATCAGTTCTCACATTTTTTGTGAAAAAGTGTCCACAGAATCTAATTCAGGGTTTAGTTTTGAAGTTCTCATTGACAGAATATTCTCTGGTCTTGTACAATAGTGTAGCAGCTTCTTGATCATTCTTCTGTCTGTCTCTTTCCAAGTCCTGTATCAAATGTTGATGCGACTGCACCATCCACATTGAGCCCTTCTCGTCTGAGCAAATGTACGAGTCGAAGCCAAAACAAGAATCTGACTATCATCAGCGTCATCATCGACCATGATGCTGTCGAAGTAAAAGCTATCGGAAGCTTTCCTTTTTCTGAGTTTGCTCAAGCTAGGATCGATGCCGTGTTCATCTTCTTCACCCATCCTGGTCACGGCATTGTCTTTGTCTTCCATGCTGCTGACACGAGAGCAAAGTTCATTTGAAGCTGACTGAAGTTAGCTGTTTTGATGTTTAAGAGGATACTGCATCTAGAATTTTGTCAATGGTACTCTGTGAGTCTTCATCATCTTTTTTCCTTTGTGCTGTCCTAATCTCGAAATGGGATTCCATTTGTCTTCTTTGTGTGTTTTGACAGGTTCAACATCTGCCATCTTACCTGTGACAATGACAGGGAAAACATTACCAACTACCATGCAACCAAACGATGGTGGAACTACCACGCACTGCAAAGCAGCATATGAGACTGTAGACAGCCAAGAAGACTACTCAAGTAGCTAATGAGACTACACATGTAGCCATATGAGACTACAAAAGTAGCCAATAGGGCCACAAAGTGACCAATAAAACTTTTTCAAAAGTCTGGGTTTAAGCAACCAGAAGTTATAGACACAAAGAGGTCACTGGGTAGTTTCAATACCACACCTGTTTGCATAGGACTACCCCACTGGTCAGCTGACCGTGTAAGATAATTCATATCAAATTGCCTAGCTTAGATAAAATTCCAGAGAACTGAAACGTACCATCACAAATCACAGTTATCATAATATCAACCACAACAAGAAAGTTGTTCTACATTTAATAAAGATACAATACAGTGGGAAAGAAGGACAGACGAAAGTACCACACATCTGATTCTGACAGGAACTCTTGCGTAAATGACAAAACCTTGCGTTCTCTCTTGATGCAGAATCCTGACAGAATTCTGGGAAGCAAAAGCCATTTTAAATGTCTCTCAAAGTTGAAAGGTCAGAAATGAACAAATCTTCTGGGTTTTGGGATTTTGAGTCAATTTTCTCTGGAAGCTGACAATCATGCTCTTTATTTGCTGTTTCTGAAAGTTGACAATCATTCATGCCCTTTATTCTCTGCTTCTGAAAGTGGACAACCATGCTCTTTATTCTGTTTCACTTTCTAAAAGCTGCCAATGCTTTTTGTTCTCCGTTTCTGAAAGCTGACAATCAGTCACGCTCTTTATTCTCTGTTTCTGAAAGCTGACAGTCATGCTGTTCTCTGTTTCTGAAAGTTGACAATCAGTCATGCTGTTCTCTGTTTCTGAAAGTTGACAATCAGTCATGCTGTTCTCTGTTTCTGAAAGTTGACAATCAGTCACGCTGTTCTCTGTTTCTGAAAGTTGACAATCAGTCATGCTGTTCTCTGTTTCTGAAAGATGACAATCAGTCATGCTGTTCTCTGTTTCTGAAAGTTGACAATCAGTCACGCTGTTCTCTGTTTCTGAAAGATGACAATCAGTCATGCTGTTCTCTGTTTCTGAAAGTTGACAATCAGTCATGCTGTTCTCTGTTTCTGAAAGTTGACAATCAGTCACGCTGTTCTCTGTTTCTGAAAGTTGACAATCAGTCATGCTGTTCTGTTTCTGAAAGATGACAATCAGTCACGCTGTTCTCTGTTTCTGAAAGTTGACAATCAGTCACGCTGTTCTCTGTTTCTGAAAGTTGACAATCAGTCACACTCTTTATTCTCTGTTTCTGAAAGTTGACAATCAGTCATGCTGTTCTCTGTTTCTGAAAGATGACAATCAGTCACGCTGTTCTCTGTTTCTGAAAGTTGACAATCAGTCATGCTGTTCTCTGTTTCTGAAAGTTGACAATCAGTCACACTCTTTATTCTCTGTTTTTGAAAGCTGACAACCATGCACTTTATTCTCCGTTTCTGGAAGTTGGCAATCATGCTCGGAAGTTGGCAATCAAAATCATGCTATCTTTATTCTTTCCGTCTTAGTCAAAAACTGACAACCACGCTCTTTACTTGGTTTCTGAAAGTTGACATTCATGTTCTCTTTTTTCATTCAGATACATCATAGCAGCAGCCACTGCCCGCAAAACAACAAAACCAGCATGTCAGTACTCATTTCAACACCCCAACAAAGAGAAGAGCATTTGGAAACCTTACCTGAACAAACACGACAGAAAAACGGTTCCACTCAACTTTTAGATGGTGAAAAACTGAAAGCATAAAAGCGAAATCACAGACCCCAAATCATGTTTGTGAGCCCACTGTGGAAAACAGTCTGCGCAACGTTAAAATCTTCCTAACATTGTAACAATGTCTAAGAGTACAACTTTGAGATATATACGAAGGTCATCTGACCAATAGCAAGAGTGCCCTAATAACAATACATAGAGAGTAATGGTTGCAGCGCTATGAAACTTCACATAAACCTGGCCCAATTAATCTGTGATCAAATAATGAAACTGCAACTACTGTGACATGCCAAGCGCTGTTACGTTATCATCCTGGGTACAATCACTGCAAGCGTAAAGCTTGTGTTCAATTTTGAAGAACAGTACGCTAGCATTAAAATTGAATTATCTAATGGAAGTTCTGGCACAGATATATCAAACATTATGAAGTGTATGTGGGACACAAAGTCTTTCACAGGCTACAATGTAGGTAAATGTCATTTTAAAAAGATGAATGAAATGACATTAAAAGACAAGCATTGTCCGGAAAGGCCAGTGAAACTACTGGTGAGAACAAAGCTAAGAAACGGAGCAATTTTGAATGAAGACATGCGAATAAAGTGTGAAGAAATCACAGACGCTGGTGTCAGTCATGGATCAGTTTATGCAATTTTAAAAATGACACATGTTGCAGCTAGGTCTCACACTGCTTTAAAGAAGATCAGAAGCTGGCACAAATCTTTGTTGCAGACACTCTTAAACAGGAACATTAATAAGGGCAGACAGCTTTTTAATTCAGACGGTTATCCTGATAAAACCTGGATTAGAAGCTATGAGCTAAAATTAAAGAGATGATTGTCAAAAATGTTCAACTCTCGCCTTGAAAACCCATTAATTTCAGAAAAGGAAATTTACAGATGATAATGACAACGAAGGAATACTGATGGCTTATCTAGTTCCAATGGAATAAACTCTTCAATTGAGACTACTGCAGAAGGTGTCTGATGAAAATACCAAGACCGACGCCCGAAAGAAACATAAAACAATTACTGGGTCTGATCCAACAGTCCTGTTAATTCATAAAGCAAAAAATGGGAGTCCAGCCTATGTGAACAAAAATTTCAGAACACTTCAATGTACTTTCCTCCTCTCTCCACGAAGTATCAGCCTCCTGAGCCAAGAGTCAAATGCATTTTGACAGTCTGATTGAGAAATCGTTGCCAGCTGCGATGTCACTACTTTCCCCCCACCCACCCCAAGTCCTGGAATCTTGAAAAAGTATTGCCTGCCAAGTTTTGCTTCAGAAGGCAAAGTAACCAGATGTCACATTGGACGAAGTCAGGACTGTTGGGTAGGTGAGGGACAACTTGAATGGATTGCTCTTGTAGACAGGTCACAATGATCCCTTGGTCTCAGGGGCACTTGCATGGTCATGTAGGAGGATCATTTCACTGGTATCCATATTTGGATACTGTTAATGGATGAACTGCATAACTCTTGGCTTAACGTTTTCCACATAATATCTAAAGTTAGAGTAGACGTTTCAAGTAGTATGTCGACTTGTTACACAGCCTTGGGCACTGAAGAAAATGGAGAAAAGTTTCTTGGGGCTTTGAACAGCAGGTCTAGGTAAACTGGTATTTAGTCATCAACACCCACCCAAATATGACTGGACTGCTTGGTCTGGATGCCACAACAAGGTGATCCATGTCTTGACACCTGTGAACATGTCACAAAGTCATCTGGGGCCCTCTAGCTCAAATATTTCTAGTGATCACTTTCAACTCTGAATCCTCCATATTTTTCTGCTCCTCTGTCAGAAGACAAGGTATCCATCTGGCAACCACTTTCCTGAACTCAAGATTATTATCGCAGGAGCCACTTGATATTCGACTTAGCTATAAGAAACACTGTTTCATTAATTTCACAAAATGAATTCTGCAAATCCTCTTTAATTACCCTTTCAAGCTGAACAATTTGCTCATTCCAAGCCTCAACTGGGCATGCATATTGGTATTTGTCTTTCAAATCATCTTTTTCCTCATTACACAATCAATCCAGCAACAAACTGTCGTACACAACACACAATTGTCTAAATACACAACTGTCAAATTGGCATGCATTTTGACTGGACTGTCTCCAATTTGAGCCTTGTTATAGTTGTAAAGGCTGCATCTGAGCTGCTCTACACTAGGATCCATTTTTTGGGACACAGAGTTTCATCACATTTTCAATGACATCTTGCAACTAACTTACACAAGCTGTCATTACAATTTTGTCCATATCAATATGAACAGTTCAGAAATGGCAGCTTACAGCCCTTGTAAATGATTTGCCTTTGATACATGACAACGCAGTGGGATGCGCTGCCTCACCCTGTCTTTCTCCAGATATGAGCCTTCCCCCCTGACTTTGATATGTATTCCCCAAGATGTGGTGTATGTTTCTACAACTTAGTTGAGAACTTGGGAGATGGCCAAGCTGGTACAACAGATCAACTCTGGTTGCCTAGCAACAGGTATTTCAGACCTGGACATATGGGAATTTGCCATTCAGGAAAAGGGATGTTACATCACAGGTATACAAAAAGGTACTGATCGTTATTATTTTTTTTTTAATTTTTACAGACATATTCTCACTATTTAGGCCTGTTGGATGACCCTTGTTTAAACTTTATTCAGCAAACACAAAATCAAAAACAAAACAATGTCAAATACCATCTTACAATGTTACAACCACTGTATTTAATGAATTGAAAGGAAAAATAGAAACTTTTTCTTTCACACATAACTGCCAATGAACCTCTTCACACCCCTTCAAACATACCTTTCAAAGATTATAATATAAAATCACACACAGCTTGTTCAAAACAGAAAACTTAACACATCTAAATTCAAAAAATTCAACAACAACATATTTTCATTTAATACAAATATGACAGTCATTCTTCGAGTTCTCACCATTAACCTTTTTCTTTTTTATACTGAGTAAGGACATCTTTACCAGCAGATCAGCAACAAAAAAATAGACTTGTTCAAAACAAACACAAAAAGACAGACACACAAGAATACATAATCATGTGTCATTACACTGTACCTACAAAATCTACCAAGTTGAAATCATAGCCCTGGCAACATTTTGATCCTACAGTTACAATTGAGTTATAAACTAAGGTGTCCACTGCTGAGGACATTTCAAATATCAAACTAAAATGTAAAATTTTTTAAAGACAATGTGAGGAAAAAATGTATGTAGCAAAATTCTGAGAGCGGAGGACAAAGTGAGGAAAGGTGATGGATAATGTTAAATTTACATTACACTTCGCTAGTCTGTAAAACATCAACCCTTGCCACCATTTTTGTTTCTTTTCACTTTATGATCTGCCTGAACACAGATTCAATCATAAATCACACGTTATGAGGAAATCACTTAATTGTAAAAGTTATGTGGAATCTACATTCTGAAAATATGTACACGAATCTGTTCTGCCTTTTCCATTTCAACATGACTGAGCACTGAAACTAATATGTGTAAGTTATAAGGACAAAAGTACATTCTGAAATTAGAAATTCTAATATATGCAAGTCATAAGGACAAAATTACATTTTGATATAAGAACTAATATGTGCCAAGTCATAAGGACAAAATTACATTCTGAAATTAGATTTTTAATATGTGGAAGTTATGAGGACAAAATTACATTCAGAAAGTATATACGAGTTTATATTACCTTTTCCATTTCAACATAGACCTCTTCAAAGAAGTCATCATAATGCTGCTGTATTTGATATTCGTCCAACTGAACTATAAGAAACAGAGAACGAAAATCACAACTTGTCAACAAGGAAATAAATGAACTGCATACAAATAGTATGTTCAGAACAAATACCAAATAGTATGTTCAGAACAAATACCAAACACGCACATCACAAACAAGACCAATGACACTACTTGGCCGTGAAAAATCATCTTCCTCTCTGAAAACGGAATTACAAAGTCATTTTTTCCCTCTCTGAAAACGGAATTACAAAGTCACTTTTTCCCTCTCTGAAAACGGAATTTTAACATCAAGAGCTGAAAATAACATGTCGAAACTCCAGCTCCAAGTGTTTTCTGTGTGCCAAAATCTGTGATTAATCAGCGCATTCATGCAAAAGTTTCAACACATAAAAACAAAACAGGGAGTGGGCGGGGAATGGGGCAGTTAAGGAAGCATGGAAGGACAGCATGAAGGTGTGTATCTCCTAAAAACTACCATGACCGAAAAGACGACAACCCAAGGAAAGAGACAGCGCAGGAGAGAACTGGAAATAGAAATGAACAAATCTACTACCAAACAAGAACAGTGAAGGTAATAGGAAAGCAAATAGCGGAGGCCCTGTCAGCTCAGTTCCAGAGTTATACTGATAATGAAAGGACTGTGGGTTCAACCCTCAAGCAGAACACATTTTTCTCTGATACAGGCTGGCTGGCTTTCGTGCTACAGCTGAGGATTCCAGATTTCATGTCAGCAGTTCATTTCCACTCTTGCAATACAGGAGGCTTGTTTCACCACCTATCTTAATGATCCAATCATTCTGGTGCAATACAAGAGGCTTGTTTCACCACCTATCTTAATGATCCAATCATTCTGGTGCAATACAAGAGGCTTGTTTCACCACCTATCTTAATGATCCAATCATTCTGGTGCAATACAAGAGGCTTGTTTCACCACCTATCTTAATGATCCAATCATTCTGGTGCAATACAGGAGGCTTGTTTCACCACCTATCTTAACGATCCAATCATTCTGGTGCAATACAGGAGGCTTGTTTCACCACCTATCTTAATGATCCAATCATTCTGGTGGTGTTAATATTTCTTAAAAGTCCTGTTCCCTCCACACTTCCAGACTTTGCCTGCAAGCTCAAGGAATCTGCCAGACAACTGCCAGCAGATATGGGAGGAGCATGTATGGAATGATTTGAATGCACTGAATCCCTCCTGAAAAAGACTCCAACACAAGAGAATCAAGTTCTCCATGTACTGCAACCTTGCCATGACAAGACAGCTGTAAAGTTAAAATGATGAGGTGTTCCTTACAAAAGATGGAACCCCCATCAGCTGGGTGGAGGATAGAAGGAAATGTTCAAATCAGATAAGTGAATATTTATGACTGAACAGAGAGCCAAAGAAGGGGAGGCAGAAAACAAGACTGAGAAATACTCATCTACTTCAAGGGCAAAAATAAAAAAGGCCTTAAAAGATAATTATAAAATAAAAGAAGAAAAAGAGCAGATGAATCATCAAACAAGAACTAGAATGGACCAACATGTAATGTACAGAGCAGCAAGATACTGGAACACTCACTGCAAAAACAAGCACAGGCTTTGAGCAGCAGGTGAGGAAGAAAGGAGGGATGAAAGCGTAAAATGAAAAGGACATGGGGGGGGGGGGGGGGGGGGGGGGTGGGGAGGCAAATGGAGAAAAGGTGGGAGAGGATAACAAAATGTGGGGGGAGGGGGGTGGGCGCTGGAGGAATGGAGGAAAGGCGGGAGAGGAAAACAAACTGAAGGGAAATGGGGGTCGGGAAACTCCTGGGAATGATGGCTTGTTTGGCCAAGTAGTGTCAGAGTTGTTGTTCCGCTGGTGAAGATCCTTGCTTTCCTCTATAAATAGAAAAATAAAAACAGTGTCAAGATGCAGCTCCTTCACTTGCCATGATAATCACTTTGCTAAGGAGGAAAAAAAAAGATGGGGGTGGGGGAAACATTATTTGCTCCCCTCAAAATCTTTCCACTTTAATATGATCATAAAGTTGACAGAATTTGTTCCTTTTTTTTTTTTATATGAAAAACCAAGATCAGCGCAAAGTTTTGACCTATTCTTGAAAAGTTCAGGTCAGGTATATTTTTTTCTCAGCTGCTGTTTATGTTTATTTGGCACAGAGCATCTGGCCAAAATTTGTGCCCACCTTATTCCATTTATTACAGAAATATAATTGTTTTTTTCACATTCTGGTGTTGGCAATCCCTTTGATTCTGATTAAATTCTCCAAGTCTAATGAACCAAAACAGGGGCAGTACTACTGCAACATACCAATTTTCCCTCAAACTGTACTCAAAAAGGTCAGGAATTTTCCAACCATCTGGTCAACATATGTGCGAACCTGCAAGTGCTTAAACTCTCTTTGACTGTATATGCAAGCAGAACACCAAATCTGTGCATCAAAGATCCTTAACTGTAAATCATGTCAAGAGTCTGACCACTTTATGAAACATCCAGTGTGGGCGTCCACCAAAATATGCAGACCATGCAGTAACATACTGCCTGCACACCGTGGGCAAAATGATGTACACAAACACATCACAGGAAAAACAAAGCTCCCTCCAATAGCTTGAAAAACAACACAGCTGATCCAGAGTTGAAACTGATAGCAGTTCAGAACATGCACCACCCAATCAATCTTTTTTCCCCTTTTCCTTCAGAACATTCCAATGACCGATGTTTTCTGCATCTCTGATATCTAATGATTCTCGGAATGCTCAAAAACTTTTCTTTTCTTTTTTTTTTTTTTGCTACTGTATAGGGAATTTAGATGTTCAAAAATGTCTTGCTTCACCGAGTTTCTTGGATAAAAACAAAAGTGATTTTCATGCGAGTTTCAAGGTATGCACAAGTAGGAATGAGAAACTAGAATAAAAGGAGCCAGTGTGAGTGTATTATAACAAAACTTTCCACTGAAGAGAACATACGTTTTCACCCCAGATAAAAAAAACAAAAGACGATCAAGGTTTCTGAAGCAATAACTGACCGTATTTTCTGACCATTCTGTTCACTGCTGCATATGATACAATCTACTTTGTTTCGCATTTCTCACCTATGGTCTTTGCCACACTTTTGTATTTTTTTGTGTCTGGACTTCACAAATAGAATTTTATAATTCTGAACTGTACCAAACCCCTTGAAAAATCCTAGTTTCTCAAACCTACACAAGTTCCATCAAGCCTCTTCTAAAACCGACACCCCAACAATCTTCAAAGGGGAGACGGGCAGGAAAGGAACAGAACAACAAAAAATAAAGAGACACAAAAAAAAAAAGAAAACCGCTTTTACTCCAACTCCAGGCGAGGGCCAGCAAAGGCAATAAAACATACCTTGTCCTCCAGCTCTGTAAAAACCTCCTCGAAAAAATCATCAAACTCTTGCTGAGCCTCCACATCATTTGACATAACTGAAAAAGCCAACATTCACTCAGTTAGTGGTTCAGGACACGTCAGAGAATTACGACAGCAGAGAGAAAGAGAATTACACAGGAGAGGCAAGAGGAAGCGAAAGGTCAGACAGAAAGGACAGAAAAAAAGACACGAGATAAAGCACAAAATGTAAGGGGAAAACACAGAGACACACAGAGAGAAAAGTCCAGCTATTCAACAATGTCCTTGGGAAGACACAGAGAGAAAAGTCCAGCTATTCAACAATGTCCTTGGGAAGACACAGAGAGAAAAGTCCAGCTATTCAACAATGTCCTTGGGAAGACACAGAGAGAAAAGTCCAGCTATTCAACAATGTCCTTGGGAAGACACAGAGAGAAAAGTCCAGCTATTCAACAATGTAAGGGGAAGACACAGAGACACACAGAGAGAAAAGTCCAGCTATTCAAAAATGTAAGGGGAAGACACAGAGACACACAGAGAGAAAAGTCCAGCTATTCAACAATGTAAGGCGAAAACACAGACACACACCACAGAGAGAAAAGTCCAGCTATTCAACAATGTAAGGGGAAGATGCAGAGACACACAGAGAGAAAAGTCCAGCTATTCAACAATGTAAGTAGCAATGCCGCATGAAAAATTGAAATTGGGTTTTGAGTTAAAAGATTTATATGGTTTTGAAGATATTGTTGTTCTGAGTAAAAAGCAGTTTAAATTTTTCAGATTGGACTATTAGTTCACGAGATATTCGAATTTGAAGCGTCAAAAATTTCTTAAATTTTGGTACCACGTCTTAGTGGGACAAAGAAGGACCAGCTGTCACAGAACAAACTCATCAAATGGCATGGTATGCTGATTTTGCTGGAAATGACATTCATTTTGTAATTGTGAGAGACAGACAGGACCAAATGTCATAAAATTTTGATCGTTGATGTATTTTTGTATGCCGAATTGAATGAAACCATTATCGTAACTCTGCGACGAGCCATTTTTGTCTTATTACAGGAAACATGTGATATTTGGCATGTTTTATCTGCTTTTCATTAATAATTGCCCATATTGTATTAATAACAGACAAAAATGAAGCTAGAAACAAAACAAGGATATATAATCATTTCATGAGATAGATATAAAATCATTTTGCTCATCGTTCAAGTGTCTTATTACTGCAAATTAAACCAAAAAAGTCACGACTCGCTACTTCAGTAGTCTTATGAATAATTTGTAATATTTCATCAGTTTCTGTACATATAAAAGGAAATCTGAGAATCAATGACATCTGGAATCACTTAAATAGTTGAAATATTAAAAATTACTGCATGCTTTTATGCTGCAGGCTATCCAAAAATATCATCTGATCAATATTCTACTAAAAACTAAACACACACACATACACATACAACACATACACACACACAGAGGAAAACATATCAGACAAGATTTTTGCACAGTACATTTGATTTTTATTTTATTCATCAGTGTTTAGAAAACTGACTGACTGACTGTGGATGAGTCAAGTCCCCGAACACTTAGCACAGCCAGCGTCCAAAGAAAACTTCTGGGAGGATATGGGACCGCTCGCCATTCAGGAACAGGTCACTTAACTCCTAGTCCTACAATAGAGAAATATATGAATTTCTGCATAATATATACTATTCATTGAGAGACTGGAAAGGAAAGGAAACCATAATGCATAGTCTCCACATCAATATTACTTTAACATTAAGCCCAAACTCGCGACTTTGATTTTTAGCATATTACTGGTAAAAATCCACCAAAGCAGAGCAATCCTGCTAAGTGTTTCCAGTGTACTCTTGCCCTTTAATACGAATCAATAATAGGCTACTACTAAATAAGATGCAATCTTCCCGTTAAAACAAATTAATGACAATAGGCATATCCTTTCCAGATAATGACTACAAATTGAAACAACTACGTAAGCTAATGGATGGCCTACTTTACAAATAATACAACTCACAGCCTTCTATTCAGTTTCAAAACCTAAATAAAGAATATTATAACAATAAACAATGAACAGAAGATTTTGTTTTGTGACATTCTAAATCTCTATGTGTATTAGTGTGTGTGTGTGTGTTGTCAGAGAGAGAAAGAGAGAGGATCATGCCTGTTAACAATGACTTGGATATGAATGTACTGGGGCCTATTTACTTATTTATTCATTTTTTGTTATTTATTCATTTTTTGTTCTCTGAGAGAGAGAGAGAGAGAGAGAGAGAGAGAGAGATTCATGTCAAGGAAAATACATTGACTTGCACAGAATTGTTTGTTGATTTGAAAAAAAAATTATTTAGATCTGTTTATTCATTCATTTAAAATTTGAGTGAGAGAGAGAGAGAGAGAGAGAGTTGGAGGACGCGGGTTACCCCTCTGTTTGGGCAAACCCATTTTCCACGGCCCCGGGAAGCCCGTCGATCACATTGTATTTTTAGTAGTAAGCTCGCCCGTCATGGGGTGAGCAAGTCTACACAGCGACATGCGAATTAGCATGACCTCGGGAAGGAAATGGTTGACAAATCAAGCTTCGGCTAACAACTCCGAATCGAGTTCAAACGCAGTAGTCCTTTTCTTGAAAAATACAAATTACAATGTTACAGATAAAACAGAACTTGATCTGTTGATTGCTAGATCTAGATCTAGTCTTTGACAGCGCAAAACTTGCCGAGCTGAAACTTGCACAGCGTTCTGTTTCGCGTTGTAGGCCTACTCAGGCTACTGGCGTCGGCACATTCCGACGTTGATCTGGTACAGATCCTCATGTAAAAAGTTGGCGTACGGCCGTATTTTAAATCAAATTGATTTCATATTACACATGCATATAGAAAAAAGCATGTAAAATCGAATCCCGCCGACGACAAGTTCCAAAAATGGCGACTTGCCTGCAAACTTTTCCGATGAAAAAAAGCAAAACTTTGGAAGCGTCGATCTCTGTTCGAAACTGGCACACACAGGTGTCGTCGGGATATATCATTCTGTTACATTAATTCTCATTGGCTGCAAAATTACAATGTGATTGGTTCACAAATATAGCCGTACCGACCGAAATAGTGAAGCATCCCGAACAAACTTCGATTCTAAACGCATACCATATCCGCGATTGCGCCCGAAGCGCGGATTTTCGACTTTCTCATCAAATAACTAATTCCATTTTCGCTCTAAATATATAAAAAGGCAATCATTCAAATCTTTATTCATTTCTTATTCACATAAGACAAAAAATAAGAATGAAACACCGATTAAAGAGGCAGTAATACTTGATTGAACCGAAGACCCCTCATTTTTGCGGCCGGCCCCGGTTTTCCCCAGTTTTTGGTACCACAAATTTGACGTCGCGTTTCGGTTCGCACGGCATTGCTAATGTAAGGGGAAGACACAGAGACACACAGAGAGAAAAGTCCAGCTATTCAACAATGTAAGGGGAAGACACAGAGACACACAGAGAAAAGTCCAGCTATTCAACAATGTAAGGGGAAGACACAGAGACACACAGAGAAAAGTCCAGCTATTCAACAATGTAAGGGGAAGACACAGAGACACACAGAGAAAAGTCCAGCTATTCAACAATGTAAGGGGAAGACACAGAGACACACAGAGAAAAGTCCAGCTATTCAACAATGTAAGGGGAAGATGCAGAGACAGACAGAGAGAAAAGTCCAGCTATTCAACAATGTAAGGGGAAGACACAGAGACACACAGAGAAAAGTCCAGCTATTCAACAATGTAAGGGGAAGACACAGAGACACACAGAGAAAAGTCCAGCTATTCAACAATGTAAGGGGAAGACACAGAGACAGACAGAGAGAAAAGTCCAGCTATTCAACAATCTCCCTTCTTGACTCAGAGCGGACAAATTCCGAGAAACATCATGTTTCCTGAGTTACTTTACCAGTCCTTCAGCTGACAAGTGAATTGTTTGGGGCAGTCTTTTGATTTGATTTTGGCAGTAAGTAGGCTGAAACGTTATAGGTACGTGGCGGAGTAAGGAAGCAAACAACTTCAGTCAGAAGCTTTGTTTAGCTCAGGCACGAGGCATAATTCTTGAAGTCACAGTGACCTTGAAGAAACTTCAACTGAAATAAAACTGACATACACTGAGGGCAATGGTACACTGTGGGCCTGCCAATCACCATTAACACTCAAGAGTAGCACTCCAGCAAAACTGAGCATAGCAAATGACATGCGAGTGTAGTAGGAAGCCTATCCCTAAAACAAAAACTCAAGACAGATCTTGGAACCTCAACTTTAATTTAATACCTTACATTTCACTGTGTATCATGTATGGTGGATATTAACAGGTAAGTAGGCGATGAAAGGATTCTTCTGTGAATATTTCCCCTAAATACTTTTGCAATGCTCTTCATTTTTCTTGAAAAATATATATATACAAAAATTATGCACCACACACAAATAGGACAAAACCACTCACTTTAAAACGCACAACGTTTCGGCCACACCGGCCCTTGTGCTCTTCATTTTTCTTGAAAAATATATATACAAAAATTATGCACCACACACAAATAGGACAAAACCACTCACTTTAAAACGCACAACGTTCCGGCCGTGTGGCCGAAACGTTCGTTTTAAAGTGAGTAAGGGCCGGTGTGGCCGAAACGTGCGTTTTATAGTGAGTGGTTTTGTCCTATTTGTGTGTGGTGCATAATTTTTGTATATATATTTTTCAAGAAAAATGAAGAGTATTTCCAACACCACAATGGCAAAGATATTCCATATTGTGAATTCTATAACTTTTGCAATGGTTTCTACTTTTTCAATCCAAAGGGATTCTGATCGTTTTGTCACTTCTTTGATCCAGCGGGATTCTCACCATTTTGTTACTGTTTTGATCCAAAGCAAAAGGGAATGTAGTTGTCTCCTCTTATTGAATGAAGTTTTTGACATAATACAGGCTGGGTAAGAGAAGATAGTTTCCTCCGAAAATTGGCCGGGGTCCGGGACAACGTCCCTGCTGGGGGGGTCTGGGGGCGAAGAAGCTGAAGAATTTCTGTAATTTTGAGGCATTATGGATGCATTTCCTGATGGCAAATACAATTCAGTAATATTTCCTCTGAAAAAAAATTTTTCCCCTCTGAAACTAGGAGTTCATCCGCTGAAATCAGTGGATCCGCTGAGAGTTACCCAGCCTGATAATAACTTTGCTCTACAATTGCACTCTGTTTATAAGAGCGACGCTGACTGACCCACACTGAATTATTCAAGTCCAAGGAGCAAAAGACAAGAGATAGAACCAGTTAGAACTAGAATTAGGCCAGTTCTACCTTTCAACATGACCATGCATGCAAACATTTCAGTTTATATGCCACTACTAGGCAAAAATACCAGATTTTCAGGGCTGGAATATGAGTCTGGGAGAGTGAGAGAAAAAAAAAAACCCACATGAAATCAGGGAGAAAAATCTGTATCAATGTTGTTGCAATAAATATATCCACATTATCCTGACACAGTTTAAAGCTTAACTTTCATGGTTGTATAATACCCCTTCCCCCAAATAAAAAGAAGGGGGGGGGGGGGGGAGATTATCATTTTAATAAACATCTTTCCAAGTATCAAACGTTATTATAAACACCTTCCAAGGATTAAGACCTCTCTAAATCTGTGCAGTGATAACTACCAAGAAAAGCAGACTCAACTTAAATCTTTCCACGACCACCTATACAATACATTGCAAACAATATTCAACTCACACAACTGACCTCACAGCTTTAGTGTGTGATCAGAAACCAGCCACCCAAAGAGCTGAGAAAAATGCAGGTGACCAATTTCAAAATGCTCCCAAGCATGTGTGCCTGCCGACTGGCAGCTACAATACTCTGTTGACAGCTTGTCAATTATGGCTACAGTTCTCTGCTCATGTGTCGCTTAGCAGCAGCAACAGTAGTGAAACGATTAAGTGCAACAGTATTTAAAACACAACTGATTCAAAAGCTATTACTGAACTTGCGGTTTGCTCAAGAGGGTTTCACTGCATTTGGGAAATTCCATGTGCCCCATCCCAATCTCGTTATCAATTATAAGCAGAATCTGTCAGCCTGTGCAAACTGAGCTGGAATGAAAATCAAAATGTGGCCCGCCCCTGGGGTGAATCCACAACCCCTGCATTATAACATTATGAGTATGGAGCTCTAAAACAGCTGATCTAAAAGGGCCACACACACAAAATAAATAAATAAATATATCAAATAAAGCCTGTGGCCCACCCAAGATCAATTCCATGATCCCTGCATTGCAAGCACAGCCTGCAAACCAAATAAGCTAATGGGCCACCATCATGAAGATGATTACCAACTAAAACAACGATTCTAATATATTTACTATCATAACTTACGTCAGCATAAAGAAAATAGGAAATCTCTTGTTATGCATTTTAAGTATTTCATCACATCAGTAGTAAACAAAAGCATTCTTACCAACATGTAGCACATGAAACACACATTTTCACTGCATTCCAATTTATTTCATACTAGTTTTCGGTGCAATTGCAACAACGTAAATACTACTGCTTATGTAACAGTTGCAGTGTGCCAATTCAAACAAGGTAAAAATACCTACACTGCTTATGTAACAGTTTGCAGTGTGCCAATTACAAACAAGGTAAAAATACCTACACTGCTTATGTAACTGTTTTCAGAGTGCCAATTACAAACAAGGTAAAAATACCTACACTGCCTATGTAACAGTTTTCAGTGTGCCAATTACAAACAAGGTAAAAATACCTACACTGCTTATGTAACAACATGTCTGTCCAACTGAACTGCATGAGTTCATCCTCAACTTGTGCAAAAAACATGATGCAGTCTCCAATCCACATAACAGCAAAGGACAGGAAATGGTCAACACATCCATCATACTGGCCTTGAGAATGGTCAAGATTTCCATCACGTTACTACCAACAACCTCTGGGTTATGGGACGACCCTTAACTGACCTTTTTGTAAAATGACTCTCTCTGAAGTTACATTGTATTACTAATACTATGGAAACCATCAACATCAAAATGTCCATCACTCAAGGCAATCAACTTACTGTGGGAGCCATCTGCAGTCAAGGCCGCATTCTGAGGATTCAGGTATAGGTTCTGCATCAGGATGGTCTGCAAGAAAGAATCCCTTGTGATGTAAATAATAATAACAATAATAATAATAACAAAAAAAATGATGATGAAGAACACATCTCATACAGCACCATTTCAACAAACAGTGCTCTTGGCACCTTCACATTCATTCACACCTAAATAAGAAAACAGAAACACAGACGATAACAAAAACAAACAAAATTCACATTACTGGTGGGAACAGTAACAACACTGACACCAGAAATAACAAAAGAAGGAGCAACATTATTATTAGTAGCAATACTATACTGTGACATCAGCAAATATTACAATAATAGTAAATGATTTTACACTGAATACCACTATCGTACCCTAACCCTTCTTCAAAAAAAAAAATTTTTCAAGGTAGTTTATCTGTTGATGAAGATAACAGAACATAAATACATTCACTGACAGAACATTCATAGTACCTAGAACTTCCTTTCTCTCAGTTTCCTTTTGTTTACTCAATAAATTATATGCCAGGATTTTACTTCATGTTGATCCCTGTATATTGGGAATCTGAGTATGATAGGAAAAAAATTCTCAAATATACTATTTACAAAGTAAACCTACTTCACAGTTAGGGGTATATTTGTTACACCTAACATGCTGTAACATGCAGAAAATCATGTTATGTGCTTGAACAGTTGTCTTTGAAATAACAGATTTTTCCAGCAAAAAGAGCATGCATTGCATGGCACAATATCAGGCCTACCCAACCCATTATCATTATTTTCATGCCTCATCCCTCAGTTCTAAGCATTTTGATTACATCAAAAATGCTTAACAACAATCTGTCTTGACTGCAGTGTCAAACAAGCTCTTACACATTGCCACTTTTGTTTTGTTTGCGAACACAACAAATTAGAGTTACTTCAGAACTTTCCATTTTGCACAACCCAGAGTGCATGCATGAATAGCGCATGACATGCAAACAAGCTATTCATAAATAACCCTAGATATATATATCATCTCCACACGGTAATAGTAAATTATTTAGGCCTATGTGATTCGCCATTGCAATCGCCTGACTTTTCATAGTTACAATCTGTGAATGCAAATATTGGCAGGCTAAGTTGCTGATGCTGATGTCTGCATATTGCAGGTATTGGCATGGAACAGGCTAAGTTGCTGATGCTGATGTCTGCATATTGCAGGTATTGGCATGGAACAAGTTAATCTTGTTTGTTCAACACCAGTGATGAAACCAATCCACCCTACCTACCTGACTGAAAGTAGGCTTGTTGTGAAGACGTGAACACCTTTCTCCATGACGACAAGCTCCAATTTTGAAGTAGAAGGAACAGTTAACTCTGAAACCATACAAAAACCAAAAATGAAATACTCAACAGTGAAGCATACAACAGTCACATGAATATGATGCTGCTTGCGATTTTCATTCACAATTCAGTGGCTCTAGTTTTGAGCTATACAAGAAAAGCACAACTGGTGCTAAACTGAGTAAAAAAAGCAAACTGATTTTTAAGACGTTTCCATGTGACATTACTGTACACAATACAAACCGTGCAAAGTAAACAATGAAAATTTCAATTTCATTTGGCCCATTTCTCACAGGAAATGGTACAGGTATGTTGGTATGGGAACACTGCCAAAGGTCCTGTTCTCTACCTCCCTCCCTACTTCTACACCTTGCTAGCACACAGGGTTTTGCGTAGGTTCAAGATATAAGCAAGATAATAACTGTTAATCTGTGATCAATCCCTGTGAACAACCTCCAATCACTAGCAAACTTGAAAGCGGAATTTCTGCAAACTGACCTACTAATGAACCAACAAATAAATTAATACTTTAAACACTAACAAAAAACACAAATGATTTTTTTTTCTATGTTGTTCACCATTAAAATTTAAATTCTTTTCACATTAAACACATTTGTAACATGCGCCATACAAAATTACAAATGTCATTTTATCAAATCACTGTGATATCTTTATTTCCCAAAGCAGTGAACGTCACACATGACTGGTGATAAGATTCGCTGTCACTAGTAATAAACTTTTTTATAAAGTTTCAACTATATTTAAGATGTATTCAAAATACAGGAACCTGAGAAAGTTGTCACTCCAGCTGAATTTAGGAAACTTTGTAAGTTTATTTAAAAACACAAACAAATGTGACAGTGCAGACTTGAATTCCAAATTATGTCATCGTAAAGCTCAGATTTGTAACTTTCTGCTGATATATCAGTATGTCCAAAATGACATTTTGTGCACCTTTTGGTAACAATGTAGCCTATCAAATAAATTTACGCGTGACACCCACACCAAACACTCAGCACTCGCTCTCAATCTCCGCGACCAGCACTCGAGTCACTGTTTACTCACTTACTTACTTAACCTACTTATCGATGATTATTTTAAGAAAATATTGGCTTCACCTAGTTGATAGATGGCAGAGCATTGGGGCATCGACTATGAGGAGCGGAGGCGGTTCTGTCATGTGAGACGAGTTTAAACAGAATAGCTAGTTTGTGTTGCGAGTCAGACCTTTAATTATTTATTTATTACTTTATGTTCCTTATTTGAAGGTAAGATTACACACATACACATGTCATTTTGCCTACATCAGTACATGTAACCAAGACTATTCCAGTGGTAGGCAGATAAAATACCAATATAAAATATGGCCTACATGGCTACAGGCTATAGGCTAGACTAGGTAAACAGTCTAAGTAGGGCCTCAGGACCTGGCCACCTCATGGGTTTATGCGCAGGCTTAAGGTTTGTGCCATGATCACAATATAGGCTACATGGCACTTGTGAAGTTAGTGGACTTGGAATTCATTCCGAGCGCGGAGACGTCATCCATAATCATGATGATGATCATGATCTTGAGAAACTGTAAAAGTGTAAGTGTAACTGTCGATTTTTATTCTTATCTGCCATAGATGAGAATTAACTCCATCGATAAATAACCTCGAGATACGCAGAATAACTCCACAATACATCGTCTAGTCTCTCTCAAGCGAGCTAAACAACCCTTCGCGGATTCAGTCTTAGAAATATCAACGTTTTACCAACGTTTTCCCCCCAATCCAATGAGACCGGACAGCACAAAGATCCGAAAACAGCAGAAATAATGCATTAGACCTACACTCAACAACGCATATCTCAAAATTCAATTCCATAGAACTACTGACTGATATATCGCTGAATAATTCAATATGAAATCTACAAAGTAATCTTAAAACGTACTTATCCTTTTCTGTGCCGAAAATCGACGCCAAATACTCCGCCATCTTGAACGATTCTCTACGTACGTGCTCGCCACTTTCCGCTGACGAGTAATATAAAACTTACTCGGGAAATTTGACGAAAAAGGACCGTCTTTTCCCGGACCCAAAAATGTTCCCCGCCCACAACCTTCAGTTTGAAACAAACAAAAACAAACAAACGATAATACATACACGTATGAATAATGAATACAAATATATATATACATTTTATATATATACATATATGTGTGTTTTATATATATATATAAAATGTATGAATATAAATAGATAGAAAAGCAAAAAAGAGCTGGATGACTAATGAAATTTTGGGCTTGATGGAGGAAAAGAGGAGGGTAAAGAGAAACGAGGAGATATACAGGAAGATAAACAAAGAAATCAGGTATAGGTGCAATGAAGCTAAGGAAGCTTGGCTGAACACAAAATGCAAAGAGATAGAAGACCGACACAAAATGGATCATCAGGGTATGTACACAAGAATTGAAGAAATTGTCCACAGGAAAAGGACATGCATATCAACTGGTTGCTTAAAATCGAAAGATGGCACGCTTATCATGGAAAAAGAGAAAATACTGGACAGATGGGGAGAGTACATTAAAGACCTTTTTGAGGATTACAGAAAAGAAGAACGCATTATAAAAAAGAACTTTCAAGGACCACCCATAATGAAAGATGAAGTTAGAGCAAGACTGAAAAACATGAAACCAGTTAAAGCTCAAGGACCAGACAACATTACCACAGAGATGATTGAAGCCCGGAGGAATTTCGCATAAAAAAAATAATAATAGTCCTCCTAAATGAAATTTACGACACTGGAAAAATCCCAAGATATTCAAATCATTTTTATTGCACTTTCAAAGAAGACGGGCTATAGAATGCGAACTCTCTCCATCGCACAATCACTTTGATGAGTCATGTAACAAAAATTATATTAAGAATAATCATGATGAGGACAAGGAATAGAATCAAAAGAGAAATAGCAGAAGAACAGTGTGGATTTGTGGAAGGGAAGGGAACTATTAATGCCATATACATCCTAAGAACTATCATAGAGAGGTCAATTGAGATGAATAGGATTTATATTTATGCTTTGTTGACTATACCAAGGCTTTCAATCGGGTACGACATGAAGAAATGATCAACCAACTGGAGAGACTCAATGTTGATGGAAAAGATCTATGAATAATCAGAAATATGTACTGGGAACAAACAGCTGCAATGAGAATAGAAAACAATATAAGCTCTTTCCAAAACATCAAAAGATGAGCCAGACAGGGTTGTGTTTTGTCACCAGATCTGTTTTCACTTCACAGTGAAAACATCAGGGGAAACCTAGAAGAAGACCCTGGATTAAAGGTTGGAGGGAAAATGATAAACAACATTCGATATGCAGATGACACCGTCCTAATTGCAGAAAATGAAAGGGACCTACAAAACCTTGTGAATATACTAGAAATAGAAAGCAAAGGTAAGGGGTTGGAACTAAACAGCAGGAAGACTGAAGTCATGGTGATCAGTAAAAAACATGAAATCCCCTCATGCAAAATAACAGCAAATGGCACAACCTTGACACAGGTTAATAAGTTCAAATACCCGGGAATGGTCATTTCATCAGACGGCAGATGCACATCGGAAATAGCCGGCAGAATTGGCCAAGCCAAAACAGCATTCAAAAAGATGACAAGCATTCTTACCAACAAATGCCTATCAATTAACATCAGGAAGAGAGTCCTTGAATGTTATATAGAACCAATACTGTTGTACGGATGCGAGGCGTGGACAGTCAGCAAGCAAAGCCAGAACAAGATTGAGGCAGCCGAGATGTGATTTCTAAGAAGAATGTTGAGAGTTCCATGGACAGCAAAGAAAACAAACGAGGCAGTCTTGATGGAGGCAGACACAAGTAGATCACTCGTAAGGAAGATTAGGAAAAGACAGGCAACATTTATAGGCCATTTTATGAGGAAGGGGGATTTGGAGCACCTGGTCACAATGGGAAAGCTGGAGGGAAAGAGAACACCAGGTAGACCCATGGAGAGAATGCTGGACGGACTTGCAGAGTAGCTGGGGATGAGGAGGGTGGGGGAGATGCTAGGGGCAACGAGAGATAGAGATGGATGGAAGTCCATGATCGCCAACGCCATGCGGCAGGGCACCTGATGATGATGATGATGATATATAGATATATATAGTGAAATGATCGTTCCCAGGTATTTAAACTATGAACCTGTCTCAAGATTTTGCCGTTAGCTGCATTTTGCATGAGGGGATTTCAAGTTTTTTTTACCGATCACCATGACTTTAGTCTTCCTGCTGTTTAGTTCCAACCCCTTACCTTTGCTTTCTGTTTCTAGTATATTCACAAGGTTTTGTAGGTCCCTTTTATTTTCTGCAATTAGCACGGTGTCATCTGTGTATCGAATGTTATAATTTTTCCTCCAACCTTTAATCCAAGGTCTTCCTCTAGGTTTCTCATGATGTTTTCACTGTAAAGTGAAAACAGATCTGGTGACAAAACAAACCCTGTCTGACTCTTCTTTTGATGTTTTGGAAAGAGCTTATATCGTTTTCCATTCTCATTGCAGCTGTTTGTTCCCAATACATATTTCTGATTATTCGTAGATCTTTTCCATCAATATTTTGTCTTTCTAGTTGGTTAATAAATTCTTTATGTCTTACCCTATCAAAAGCCTTGGTATAATCAACAAAGCATAAATATAAATCCTTTTTCATCTCGATTGACCACTCTATGATAGTTCTTAGGATGTATATGGCATTAATAGTTCCTTTCCCTTCCACAAATCCACACTGTTCTTCTGCTATTTCTCTGTTGATTCTATTCCTTGTCCTCATCATGATTAATCTTAATAGAATTTTTGTTACATGATTCATCAAAGTGATTGTGCGATGGAGTTCGCATTCTATAGCCCCTTCTTCTTTGGAAATGCAATGTAAATTGATATTGACATATCTTTGGGGATTTTTCCAGTGTCGTAAATCCCATTTAGGAGGCCTGTCATTTTTTTCAATACCAAATTCCTCCAGGGCTTCAATCATCTCTGTAGGAATATTGTCTGGTCCTGAGGCTTTTCTTGGTTTCATCATTTCAGTGCTGCTCTAACTTCATCTTTCATTATGGGTGGTCCCTCAACGTTCTTCCTTATAGTGTGTTATTTGTTTCTGTCATCTTCAAAAAGGTCTTTAATGTACTCTCCCCATCTATGTAATGTTTTGTCTTTTTTCCATGCTAAGCATACTATCTTTCGATTTTAAGCAACCAGTTGATGTGCATGTCTTTTTCCTGTGGACAATTTCTTCAATTCTTGTGTTCATACCCTGATGATCCGTTTTGTGCCGGTCTTCTATTTCTTTGCATTTTGTGTTCAGCCAAGCTTCCTTAGCTTCACTGCACCTATTCCTGATTTCTTTGTTTATCTTCCTGTATACCTCATCGTTTCTCTTTGCCTTCCTTCGTTCATCCATCAAGCCTAGAATTCTTTTGTCATCCATCTTAATGGTATTATATTTGATTCCTGATAGTTTGAGTCTGTTGTACTAGTCATTTTTGAGAGAGAGAGAGACAGAGAGAGAGAGAGAGACAGAGAGAGAGAGAGACAGAGAGAGAGAGAGAGAGAATTTTATCCTCAGGCATCCTGTATAAGATGTCTGTGGTTTTATCCGTTAGGCCACCGCAGTTGGTTTTAATTTCCGGAAACTACAACATGCGTAGTTTGGTACACCACTCTTTAGAATGCTTTAGTCTTTCATAAAATTCCAATAAGTTTTCACACACACACACACACACACACACCCCCCCCCACACACACATTAATGTAAACTATCAACTCCAAAGCCCGCAACCCCCATCCCTCTCTAAAGGGAGAGCATCCACAGCGCGTTAGAAGGGAGAATACCCACCCCCAGATCAAAAACAGGAAGTGGAAGCAACTGAAGAAGCAGATAACTGATAGGTGAGTCAAATTACAGAATCATTTCCTGAAATTATACAGTGGTTGATCCATTTAGAGCAAGAGAGTCTTGGCTACCTGCATCAGCCACACGAAGGTTTGTTTTAGTGGAAGTATGATACCCATAGACTGAAGAGTGATTCATCAGGCCTATATTATTATTTATATAATAATGACGTGATATTGAACGAACAGCATCTGATCTTCAGATCTTGATCTTGTGACTTTGGTGTGGTGTGTGTTGTGTGTGTGTGTGTGTGTGTGTGTGTGTGTGTGTGTGTGTGTGTGTGTGTGTGTGTGTGTGAAACTTTGATTTGGAAACATTTACCATAATAAAGTGTTCTTCCATACTTCCTCTTTCTCTCCATTCCCTTGGCTTTGATTTGGAAACATTTGATTTACCATAAAATATCCCTTACTGCCTCCTCTCTCCCCATTCCCTCTTTACACACACACACACACCACACACACACACACACACACACACACACATGCACACACACATACACACACACACACACACACACACACACACACACACACACACACAATATATATATGTGTGCACACACACACATTGACACACCAAGTAAACACACACACACACACATGACACGGTGACACACGCATACTCCCTCTGCCTTTGATTCAAAGGCAGTGTGTGTGTGTGTGTGTGTGTGTGTGTGTGTGTGTGTGTGTGTGTGTGTGTGTGTGTGTATTTACTTGGTGTGTATGCACACACATGTGTTATACTGCTATTATAGTATAAATCCCTTCAGCGCCAAGTATACTGTTCTGCTAATGTATGCATGTTATTTGCCAAGTGATTTTTGTGAGGGTAGGTACTAATAATAACAAAATTCTAGCATGCAAGTTGTTGCATGAAAGTATTCATAGCCTTTTTTTTTCTGAAAGTGAAATGAACAGACTATCTATTCATGATAGTTTAAATGTATTTGAAATTTTGATTTGTGAAGACTTCTCCATAAAATTGACATAAATAAATTTTACACAGTTTGTTGTTGGACATTATGGATTAGAAGTATAAAAACAAAATATTCCAAAAACATGTATGTAAAAATAATGGAGGTATCTGTCCAGCCATACCCTATATAGAGACTGAAAAGTACCACACATGCACATACACTCACAGACTGAGACACTCTCTCTCTCACTGCCACACCCACCACTTTCTTTTCATTTCCCCCAACAGACAGAAACATAGAGGTAGACCTAACTGAAAGACTGTTTCTTCCAGAACAGAAGATATGGATTTGAGACGAGTGAAAGATGAAGACAAACTGCAGTTGTGTCGGAAATACTGGATTGGTAAGAAACATTTTTAATATCTGAGTTGCTTACAGTTACACTTGTAAACACAGTGCAAGTGCGTGTGTGTGTGTGTGTGTGTGTGTGTGTGTGTTGTGTGTGTGTGTGTGTGTGTGTGTGTGTGTGTGTGTCTGTGTGTGTGTTGTCTGTGTGTAGCGGCTGTATGTGGCCATGTGTGTGTGTGTTTGTGAAAGAGAGAGATGCCTCAAGGAAATGCTTGCACTGCACATTATGGAATTGAAGAAGATTGCAATTCATATGCTTTATTATATATACTGGTACTTGAGTAAAGTTGTGTAAGAGGGGTTCATTGTGCTAGGCAATTCCATATACGTTCCGCCCAGTGCTGCCAGCATTTAGCTAGCAGATTCAGGCAAGGTCCTAAAATAGAGAGAGCAGAAGAGAGTGATAAGGAATGTATGAAACACTGAGCTGACATGACCAGAATGATCAAAGCATAAAGATGGGCAGCTAATAGTAAATAGGCCAGTTTTAATTTTGTTGGCTGGGGTGACATAATATCTTGAGGCTATGGCTCTATAAAAAAAACAACAACTACTGACCACTCAGACCCATGACAAAAAAAAAGGATTTTTCAGCCTCAGCTGGCTCCAGTGTTGGGTGTGTTATGGACACGTTTGGAAGATTGGAGCCATAAAGTTGAGTCTCATGCATTTTACAGATGTGTCATTGAGGGTGTTGCTCAAATCTCATGACCAACATTGCAGGTATCTCTGTTTCTGGGGCCCACTTGATGCTAGGAAATGTTATGATACTAAGTATAGAGTACAGCCCTGGCATGCAGTCTCAGTCCTACTTGGAACTCCATAGCATCGTGATTATCATCCCCATTGTCAGCATTATCATATCATTGTAGAAATTGTTCCTGCTTCCGTGGCAATTTGGTTGGCATAGAAAGGGGTGGTGTGTGTGTGTGTGTGTGTGGTGTGTGTGTGTGTGTGTGGTGTGGTGTGTGTGTGTGTGTGAGTGTGAGAGAGCACAAATGAAACTCCTTAACGCGATGGCGACGCTCCGCAGCTATAGCTGCGGAGCTCCGTGTCTCAACTGTGATGCTCTGCAGCTATAACTGCGGAGATGTTATGGGTTTTTTCACCAAGACTACTTGTATACTATAATAAGGGAGATTATACTGACTGCAGAGTTTAACCATTGACCTTTAAAACATATATAACAGGATAGGTTTATTGTCGTTGGATATTCTCCATAATTTTTTAAAAAGTACCAAAAACTGTGCGTCTCGAGAGTTTCACTTTCAGCAGCCATTTTAGGATGCGTCTCCAAAGAGTTAACCTTTTGACTCCCGCACCCTATCCATTAATCGCAAAAAAATAACAACAGCAACAACAAAACAAAACAAACCTTAACCACTTTGACTCCCCCATCCTATCCAGCAGGAAGCCAAAATTTTAAAAAAAAGATGGAGTCAGATGGTTAAGTATACTTCTCTGCTAGCATGGTTGACAATGCAGGTTGCTGGTGGACAGGGTGTGGGAGTGAAAGGATTAACTTTTTGATGACGGGCTACTTCGATCGAAGTAACAGCTGAGCTCTCACTGAGGACGGGCTACTTCGATCATAGTAACAGATGGTCTAGGGTATATAACTCCCTCTACTTTTGTTATGCTAATGATTTAGTAGTTGGCAATTGCTTCCCTTGTGGAGGGAACTTCCGTTGAATGCTTCAGCTACGTTTTGCCGGTTTCTTTGTCTAAAATCTTTGGATAAGTTCACTTGCACCCGGTTCTCAGTGATTTCACTGTGGCAGCCCTAGGCCAGCAGGAGAGCTCAGCTGTGGCAAGTGCAGTCACAACAGAGTTAAGTACAGTAAGCCTTAAAAAAGTAATATGGAAGTCTGTCATTGTGTTTAGAGAAGGTGGATCATCTGTGTAATATGTACAAATTAGAACAGCTTGACCATTTTGTCTGCATGTGCTGTGTGGACTGACAATTCTGGCTGTGTTGACAACAGGTGGGTTTGCCTTTCTGCCCTTCCTGTGGTTTGTGAACTCGGTGTGGTTCTTCAACGAGGCATTCCGCAAACCTCCATACGAGCAGCAGAAAATGATCCGAACATGTAAGTGTTTTGACAGTCTGAAAATTCAGGTTGTGGGGGAGTGAGGTGGTCGAGATTGCGACTTATCATGGGGCCAGCATTAAGAGGGCAGTGTCTATCTCCTCGTCCTCACGGCCTTACCTTCCCTTGCCATGAAGCTTGTAGTCTGTTCGACTGGAGGCTGCATGATAAGATTTCTTTGAGTCTTTCTTGATCCTGTGCAACCATATTTGAAGGTAAGCACTGTACCTTTACAGGGGCCAGACAGCAGCTGTTTAGTTTGGTCAAGTGTAGTGCTTATAACCAAAGAGTATATATATATATATCAATATCAGGGCTTAAAACGTTCCGCGTCTGGTGCGGAATTCTGCGATTTGGGTTTGTCAAAAAAAAAAAAAAAAAAAAAAGAAAAAAGCTTCCGTGATCAGCTTGCAAGCGTTCATAACAACGGTGTGCAAGTTATGGCCCCTGATTTTTCCCGGACCTCCCTAGTTTCAGTGTTTTTTTTCCTCCTCCTGTTTTAAGCCCTGATATATATATATATATATCTATATATATATCTATATATATCTATATATATATATATATCTATATATGTATATATATAATATATATATATATATATATATATATATGTGTGTGTGTATGTGCGCTGTGAGCAGATCTGACTGTCTGGGCAGCTGGCCATGCATGGTGCTTGTAATCAAAGAGTCAGGTATGTGTGATGTGAGAGGATTTGTTGTCTTTGCAGCATTCATGTAGGGCCTCAGGACCTGGCCAGCTGATGGGTTTATGTGCAGGCTTAAGGCTTGTGCCATGATCACTATACACATGGCACATGTGACGTTAGTGCATATGGAATTTGTTCCGTGCTTGGAGACGTCATCTTGAGAAACTGAAACTGAAACTGAAACTGAAATCTCATGTGCGTGTGAAAAATGTTGGAATGCAGCACCCAGATTGTGATGTTGTGTGAAATTAGGACTGCAAAGTGAAAAAGAAAAAAAAAAGAAAAAATTAAACGAAGAACTTATTAAGTGTTATGTGAGCTCCTAATAAGGAGTGTATTGCCACATTCTGAAGTCATGATGATCAGTAAAAAACATGAAATCCCCTCATTCAAAATAACAGCAAATGGCACAACCTTGACACAGGTTGATAAATTCAAATACCTGGGAATGATCATTTCATCAGACGGCAGATGCACATCAGAAATAGCCGGCAGAATCGGCCAAGCCAAAACAGCATTCAAGAAGATGATAAGCATTCTTACCAACAAATGCCTATCAATTAACATCAGGAAGAGAGTTCTTGAATGTTATATAGAACCAATACTGTTGTACGGATGTTAGGCGTGGACAGTCAACAAGCAAATCCAGAACAAGATTGAGGGAGCCGAGATGTGGTTTCTAAGAAGAATGTTGAGAGTTCCATGGACAGCAAAGAAAACAAACGAGACAGTCTTGGTGGAGGCAGACACAAGTAGATCACTCATAAGGAAGATTAGGAAAAGGCAGGCAACATTTATAGGCCATTTTATGAGGAAGGGGGATTTGGAGCACCTGGTCACAATGGGAAAGCTGGAGGGAAAGAGAGAACCAGGTAGACCCAGGGAGAAAATGCTGGACAGACTTGCAGAGTGGCTGGGGACGAGGAGGGTGGGGGAGATGCTAGGGGCGACGAGAGATAGAGACAGATGGAAGTCCATGATCGCCAACACCATGCGGCAGGGCACCTGATGATGATGATGATGCCACAGTAGTGGCTAGACTATGGCTGTATTGGCATTTTATCCCCCTTAGCACGATACGCCACAATCATGGCTTCATTCGTATCTCCCACTGAATACTGTCCGATCGACGAAGCAAACACAAATTACCAATCAGAAGGTTTATTTTGCATTGTCTCTTCCTTCTTCGTTTCACACAGTCCCCATTATGCTGTTCTTTGATTGATTTGTATAAGTTTTTGCACAAAACTGAGTGAGATTGGGACTGACCGTGAGGTTGAGAAGTTGACAGTAACTCTGGTGATGATTATGAGGTAAATATGGGTTTGTTTTTGGTTCTAAATGAACAAGAGAGGTTGGAGGACATGATGAAAGGTATTTTTTGCGCATCAGTCGTTGATGAAATGCGGGTTGTCGTTCAGTTTGATTTGTTTACAATTACATTGTACTTCTCATCGCACATGCGTGGATGTGTTTATTATTCAAACACTCTCTACTCTCACTTTCTCCTGCAAACAGGTGTTTATTTTACTGTTATACTTATAGTGCAGTTCAGGAGTTCTCCTTTCTGAATATATGTACACTTTTCTAGAAAATGTTTACTTGAGAGCAGCAAAAATTAAATTAAAACATTTAGTAGGCCTACTTGTAGGCCAGTTGGCTTTTGTAATTTTACGCCATTATCTTATAGTATGCTTTTAATTATGTATCGTGCCAAGGGGGTTAAAAGTCTTTATTCTGTAGTTTTCATAAACAAACGGCAGTATTCTTGTCAGTGTGACTGTATTATTTTTTAAAACTTTTCTTTTAAATATAAATACTGGGGGATGTTTTGCATTTAGCAATGCAAATTTGTATGCAAAAATGTTAATACTGTAGGTAGAATTACTAACACAGTCCACATACACAGTCACACACACCACACACACACACACACACACACACACACCACACACACACACACACAACACACACACACACACACACCACACACACAACACAACACACACACACACACAACACACACATCACACAACACACACAACACACACACACACCACACACACACACAACACACACACACACAACACACACACACACACACACCACACACACACACACACACACACACACCACAACACACACACACACACACACACAACACACGTGCACGCGACACACACACACTCACACACACACACAGACACAGACACACACACACACACACACACACACACACACACACCAGACACACACACACACAGACACACACACACAACACACAGACACACACACACACACACACACACACACACACACACACACACACACACACACACACACACACACACCACACACACACACACACACACACACAAACACACACACACAAACACACACACAATGGTTGCATAGCACTGTGTTTCTAGAAAAGTAGCCAGTATAGCATATTCATACAGATCCACTATGACAACAACAACAAAAAGTGATATGTGACCTGCCAGCACGAAATCAGTCTTAAGTAGCATTTTGGGCATTTTGAGATATACATATCACTGGAAAGTGTACATTTTGCTGATTATTTTGGTACTTGAATAAAGCTTGTACTCAAAAAAATGTAGAAGTTATGTATGTTTAAAGTCATTCAGTTGTATGACGGCCATTTTGAGAAAACGGCCTCTAAAGTTTTTGTGTGCTCTCGTACACATTTTCCTTAAATTTCTTTATTTGGTGGCTTTGACCCAGTTTGTTTCTAATTTTTGCTGTTATTATCTGAAAGGTGCATCAAAGAACTTTCAGTCAGTATTATTACATGTGCGGGTACTGTACAGGTTACAGTCCATAGTAAGATTTAAAAATAGGTAATTTTGGTTGGAAATTGCGTTCTTTCTGCTGCGATCAGTGCATTAAAATACCATTTCAAATTGATAAATAATATTTTTTCAAGAAAAAAAATTCTGTGGGGGATAGATTATAGTCTACAGAAATCAATTTTGAGAAAAAGTCAAAACACCCCAGATAAACCCTCAGTCACCTTTTCAGCTCATAGTGCTGTTCGACTGACTGCGAGTTAGGAATGATTTCGTGGTGGGAGGTCACACATATTTTTTTGTTTTTCCAGATGTGATCAGATCAATGGTAGGCACAATGGTGTGGATAGGGCTGGTGGTAGCTTGGGTCACCGTCTTCCAGCTGAACCGTAGTTCCTGGGGCGCCACAGCAGACTACATGTCCTTCATCATCCCCAAGGGTTACGCATAGTCGGGCTGTGTCCCTGGCTACAAACTGGGAAATCATTGCTATCATGGTTCCTTCATGATGCCTGAAGTGTGTGTGTGCGTGTGTGTGTGTGTGTGTGCCTGTGTGTGCGTGTGTGTGTGTGTGTAATAATGTGTATGTGCATGTGTGTGAAAAATTGGGATTTTATGGTGGTGTTGGATAGTGGTGTGTTTTGATTTGCTTTTTGATCTATCTCTCTCTCTATCAGTATATATATATATATATTAAGAACAAGTGCAACCGCCTGCGTTTAAGCAAACAGGAACCAGAAAAACATGAAAACAGAATCAGAACGCGTATTTAATACAACCAAACAAGACAGGTGCAAAATTATGTTTACGCTTTGTTTGATTGTTTGTTTGTTTGTTTGTTTGTTTGTTTTAAAGAGCTGTGGACTCAAAATCTGAGGTCTCATGTTCACTCCCGGGCCATCCCAATGGAAACGGGGAAAAAACCGCATGAGACATTAGATTTTGAGCCAACTGATAAACAAGACTAGTGACAACAAGCAGCACCATTTCTACTACTGTTGTTGCTACCACTACCATCATGTGACCTATTGGCTCAGTTGTCAGAGTGCCATGCTTTTAACACAGGGGTTGGAGGGAGGGGGAACATCTTAACTCTCTCGCTACGAGCGTCAGGATTTCCCGACCATGTCTCAATAACGCTTGTCTACAAGCGTCGGAGAAATTGACTTGAGTTTTGAAAATTCGCGGGGCTTTCAGTAGTTCCGTAAACTGAAACTAATAGCCAGAAATAGATTGTCTGGTCATTCTTAGCCTCGTTTCAGGCCATGAGGTCACTGTACTATGCAGTTGGTGAGTGGTCAGTGCAAAGTGCACGACCCACTATCTCCGCAGCGAAGCAGACGACGGAAAAGCAACTGGCTGAACAATACTCAAGAACTTGGCGCTGTTCAAAATGATCTCTTTCTTCAGTGCACGTGAAGTGTGTGCGCGTTGGATTGTATCAAATTTCATTCAAAATGTGACTGTAGGAACTGATGTATTGACCTGAGTGTGTATTTTGTAAGGCATTTTTCACCTGAAAATGTCTATAATTTTACTTGTACCGTTACTCAGCACACCAGTCTTTTAATATATGACCCACCAAATTTCAAAACTCTCTGTTGTCATTTGTTTGTATGAGAATTTTTATCATGACCTATACAAATGGTGCGTATCAGGGGAACGAGAAGGGACATAATCGTACATAGCGAGTGAGTTAAACCTCATGCCAGAAAGCTCTGAATATTCTTCGAGTTGTAGTTCATACAGACTGGGGTGCCGACAAGAAAACGCTACTTCACCTGTACAGTGCTTTAATTCGCTCAGAACTGGACTGTGGCTGCGTAGTATGTGGTTCTGCAAGACCGTCGTGCCTAAAGGTGCTGGATTCCATTCACCATCAAGGGCTGCACCTATGTCTTGGTGCATTAAGGACAACTGTGTGTAGTTTATATGCGGAGGCAGGAGAGCCCTCCCTGAGCAACCGTAGACTGAAACTAACCTTGAACTTCTGTTTGAAACTGTTCTCTGAACCTGAAAACCCAGCTTACCACTGTGTCTTTAACCCAGATTTCAAAGTGAATTTGAGAAACATCCGAAAATCACTCCTCCTTTAAGACTCGGTATCCGTTCTTTTATGGAAAAGGCAGATCTAAATTTAGCAGTTGTTAACAACTTCTCAATGTTTCCAGATAGTCCACCATGGACCTTGAAAACACCGAAGGTTTGTTTTGATCTTGCTTCCTTCCGTAAAGACAGTACCAGTTCACTGGTGTACAAATTGTTTTATGCGGAACTGTCAGAAATTTCCGTCATCCCACACAATCTTTACTGACGGATCCAAGTCTGATGAAGGTGTTGCTGCTGCTGCCTTCTGTTCCGAGTTTCCCAATCAAGCATTTTGAAAACATATTCCATCTGACAGTTCCGTTTATACTGCTGAACTGACTGCTCTGGTTTTGGCACTAAAAATGGTGTCCCAATCCAAACAAAAAACAGTTTCTCAGTTTTTCTGACTCCCTTTCTGCTTTGCTGGCAATTGCTGGCTGAAACATTAGTCACCTTGAACTTGTGAGGTTCTTTGAACTGTATTCTATTCTTACAAATGAAGGTTTATGTGATTGTTTTTGCCTGGATTCCTGGCCATGTTGATATTGGAGGCAGTGAAAAGGCTGACTGCCTGGCCAAGAAGGCCACAAGGGAAAATATGTCTAAATCCTTGATTCCTTACACAGACGTCAAATCGAAAGTACACAATTACGTGAGAAATGTGTGGCAGGAGGATTGGAATGAACAGACAGATAACAAACTTTTCCAAATCCACCCTAGCCTGAAAGAAATTCTCCCATCACATGGGTCACACATCCTACACTCATTCGTACCTTTTGTAAAATGAAGAAGCACCATGGTGTATACCATGTGAGGAGCATCAGACACCTCCTCCTTGATTATTGGGACTTATACGATGTGAGACAACAGCACTACACGGCAGATTCCTTAATTAAAGAACCTCTTCCGAGACGTCTGTCCTGATGCAGTTTTCCAGTTTTTACAAGAGATCAGTAGATGTCACCTGATCTGATTTTACATCTGTTTTTCTTTAAGCACATTTTAGATAAATTTGCAAGGTTAACGGTGAACATGATTTTTAACTGTTGTCTTTTATTAGTTTTATCTTAACGGGTTGTCATTTTTTGTCGTGGTGTTAGCCCTGATATGGCTGTAGTAGTTGGCTGGGCTATAAGCAAAATGAACTGAACTGAACTGAACTGGAGGGAGGGGGGGGGGGGTGTGTTAATTCTCATACGGCCCACACTAACCCTAATTTTTGTATTTGGTGCTGGTTTGTTTGTGATCTTACGTCTACTCTTGACAAAGGCCATTTGGCTGAAAATTTGTGCCTGTCTGGTCTGGTTGTATTAAATACACGTTCTGATTCTATTTTTGTGTTTTTTCAGGTTAATGTATATCTTTCTGTCTACTAACTCCGTCAATCTGTCCACATCAGTCTGTATGTGTAGAAATGTATGATTTTAGGGATGAAATGTGTGGGTTTTATTGTGAATTGAAATGTAGGTGGGATCATTTGATTTTAGGAGAAAAAGTTGTGTTTTTTCTTGTAAACTTAATTGAAGTTGATTGATTTGGGGGGGTGAAAATTGTATTTTTATTGTTTTTTTTTTTAATTGTAGTACATTCTGTTCTTATGAATTTGGGGGTTGAGATAAGAGTGAAGAGGGGCATAGGGTATGGTTATGTTTGTTGTAATTGTTCTTCTTCCATATATGTGACCTCCCACCACAAAATCAGTCTTAACTAGCATTTTGGGCATTTTGAGATATACATATCACTGGAAAGTGTACATTCTGCTGATTATTTTAGTACTTGAATAAAGCTTGTACTCAAAAAAAATTTAGAAGATATGTATGTTTAAAGTCAGTAAGTTGTATGACGGCCATTTTGGGAAAACAGCCTCTAAAGTTTTTGTGTGCTCTCCTACACATTTTCCTTAAATTTCTCTATTTCGTGGCTTTGACTCAGTTTGTTTCTAATTTTCGCTGTCATTATCTGAAAGGTGCACCAAAGAGCTTTCCATCAGTATACTACATGTACGGGTACTGTACAGGTTACAGTTCATAATAAGAGACAAAATAAGTACTTTTGGTAGGAAATAGTGTTCTTTCTGCTGCGATCAGTGCATTAAAATACCATTTTAAACTGATTAATAATATTTTTTCAGGAAAAACATTTCTGTGGGGGATAGATGGTAGTCTACAGAGATCAATTTTGAGACCCTCAGTCACCTTTTCAGCTCCTAGTGCTGTTCGACTGACTGCGAGTTAAGACAGATTTCGTGATGGGAGGTCACATATGTCTTTACAAAAATTGTGTATTTTCTAATTTTCTCTTGTTTTTTCTTTTTGTGCACCTGTTTTGTTATTGTAGTTGTTGTTGGTTTTTTTTATTTTTGTTATTTTTTTATATCTGTTTAAACTTTGTATTTATCGTAACATGTTAAAATGATACATCTTGGATTGATAACATGCAAATCTTTTTGTCTCTTTTCTTTTTTTTTTTTCCTTCTTCTTATCAGTTTTTGACCTAGTGTGATTCATCCAGTTCATTTTACATGAAAATGTTCTTTCTACAAATTTGCATGCTTGCATGAACATGCACACAAACAAACACACATACAAATTCAGATGGTATTTTTGGAATGGGATGTATACTACTGTGTCCAGAACAAAGGTATGAATACATTTTAGAATGCAAATCTACGCATTCAAATGATGAAGCATTCAGGTGGGGTGATTGGTATTTAGCTATTTTGTTGGTTCTGGGTCCATTTTGTGTGTTTGGATTTGTTTTTGTTTGCTCGTGACACACATACACACGTGTGTGTGTGTGTGTGTGTGTGTGTGGTGTGTGTGTGTGTGTGTGTGTGTGTGTGTGTGTGTGTGTGTGTGTGTGTGTGTGTGTGTGTGTGTGTGTGTGTGTGAGAGAGGCTTAGTGATATTTGTGTATGGGTCTATATAGTATATGTATCCACAGACACCTGTACGTTCAGTGGTGAGAATCTGTCTGTATGGGTGTACGCATTCATGGACGCATCATGTGCGTATGTTCATGAAGTATATTGAGGGGGAAGAGAGAGAGAGATGTGGAGGGGGGGGGGGGAGAAGAAGGATGACAGAATATTGAGGGGGAAGAGAGAGAGATGTGGAGGGGGGAGAAGGATGACAGAATATTAGGGGGGGAGAAGGATGACAGAATATTAGGGGGGGAGAAGGATGACAGAATATTGAGGGGGAAGAGAGAGAGAGAGATGTGGAGAAGGGAAGAAGGATGACAGATTGGATGGATTCAAAATTTGCCGGATTGGACAGTTTGTCAGCTTGCATAAATGGAAAAGAATAAGTTCCAAGAGTCTTTGGATGTTAATAATGAATGTAGTGTGTGTGTGGTGTGAAACTTAATGCAAGCAGGACATACATACTTATGGATTTAAGATGTCTTGTTGTCTGTACTGTATTTATTGTGTACTGACATAGTATTGTGTTCTGACAATAAAAGTTGATTATGAATGAGCAGTGTTGAGTGTTTGTGTGTGTGTGTGTGTGTGTGTGTGTGTGTGTGTGTGTGTGTGTGTGTTTGTGTGTGTGTGTTTGTGTGTGTGTTTGTGTGTGTGTGTGTGTGTGTTTGTGCGTGTGTGTGTGTGTATCTGTGTCTGTGTCTGTGTGTGTATGTGTGTGTGTGTGTGTATGTGTGTTTGTGTGTGTTTTGTGTGTGTGTGTGTGTGTGTGTGTGTGTGTGTGTGTGTGTGTGTGTGTGTGTGTGTGTGTGTGTGCAGTCACGGATGTGGAAGGTGTGTGTTGTGTAAGTATATGGTAATATGTTTTGAAGTGTTGGTGTTTTTTTCTAGGGGGATCTATCACATTCATATTTCTATGCACTCCACTTATATCTGCTACAGTTAGCGGGCAATCACCTCCAGCCTTCTGCCACAGTTAACAGGCAATCACCTCCAGCCTTCTGCCACTGTTAGCAGGCAATCACCTCCAGCCTTCTGCCACAGTTAACAGGCAATCACCTCCAGCCTTCTGCCACAGTTAACAGGCAATCACCTCCAGCCTTCTGCCACAGTTAGCAGTCAATCTCCTTGAGCCTTCTGCCACAGTTAGCAGGCAATCTCCTCCAGCCTTCTGCCACAGTTAACAGGCAATCTCCTTGAGCCTTCTGCCACAGTTAACAGGCAATCTCCTTGAGCCTTCTGCCACAGTTAGCAGTCAATCTCCTCCAGCCTTCTGCCACAGTTAACAGGCAATCTCCTTGAGCCTTCTGCCACAGTTAACAGGCAATCTCCTTGAGCCTTCTGCCACAGTTAACAGGCAATCTCCTTGAGCCTTCTGCCACAGTTAGCAGTCAATCTCCTCCAGCCTTCTGCCACAGTTAACAGGCAATCTCCTTGAGCCTTCTGCCACAGTTAACAGGCAATCTCCTTGAGCCTTCTGCCACAGTTAACAGGCAATCTCCTTGAGCCTTCTGCCACAGTTAACAGGCAATCTCCTTGAGCCTTCTGCCACAGTTAGCAGTCAATCTCCTCCAGCCTTCTGCCACAGTTAACAGGCAATCTCCTTGAGCCTTCTGCCACAGTTAACAGGCAATCTCCTCCAGCCTTCTGCCACAGTTAACAGGCAATCTCCTTCAGCCTTCTGCCACAGTTAACAGGCAATCTCCTTGAGCCTTCTGCCACAGTTAACAGGCAATCTCCTTGAGCCTTCTACCACAGTTAACAGGCAATCACCTCCAGCCTTCTGCCACAGTTAGCAGGCAATCTCCTCCAGCCTTCTGCCACAGTTAACAGTCAATCTCCTCCAGCCTTCTGCCACAGTTAACAGGCAATCTCCTTGAGCCTTCTGCCACAGTTAACAGGCAATCTCCTTCAGCCTTCTGCCACAGTTAACAGGCAATCACCTCCAGCCTTCTGCCACAGTTAGCAGGCAATCTCCTCCAGCCTTCTGCCACAGTTAACAGGCAATCTCCTCCAGCCTTCTGCCACAGTTAGCAGGCAATCACCTTCAGCCTTCTGCCACAGTTAGCAGGCAATCTCCTTCAGCCTTCTGCCACAGTTAACAGGCAATCTCCTTCAGCCTTCTGCCACAGTTAACAGGCAATCTCCTTCAGCCTTCTGCCACAGTTAACAGGCAATCACCTCCAGCCTTCTGCCACAGTTAGCAGGCAATCTCCTTCAGCCTTCTGCCACAGTTAACAGGCAATCTCCTTCAGCCTTCTGCCACAGTTAACAGGCAATCTCCTTGAGCCTTCTACCACAGTTAACAGGCAATCACCTCCAGCCTTCTGCCACAGTTAGCAGGCAATCACCTTCAGACTTCTGCCACAGTCAACAGGCAATCACCTTCAGCCTTCTGCCACAGTTAGCAGGCAATCACCTTCAGCCTTCTGCCACAGTTAACAGGCAATCACCTTCAGCCTTCTGCCACAGTTAGCAGGCAATCACCTTCAGCCTTCTGCCACAGTTAACAGGCAATCACCTTCAGCCTTCTGCCACAGTTAGCAGGCAATCACCTTCAGCCTTCTGCCACAGTTAGCAGGCAATCACCTTCAGCCTTCTGCCACAGTTAACAGGCAATCACCTTCAGCCTTCTGCCACAGTTAACAGGCAATCACCTCCAGCCTTCTGCCACAGTTAGCAGGCAATCTCCTCCAGCCTTCTGCCACTGTTAGCAGTCAATCTCCTCCAGCTTTCTGCCACAGTTAACAGGCAATCTCCTCCAGCCTTCTGCCACTGTTAGCAGTCAATCTCTTTCAGCCTTCTGCCACAGTTAACAGGCAATCTCCTCCAGCCTTCTGCCACAGTTAGCAGTCAATCTCCTCCAGCCTTCTGCCACAGTTAACAGGCAATCTCCTCCAGCCTTCTGCCACAGTTAGCAGTCAATCTCCTTCAGCCTTCTGCCACAGTTAACAGGCAATCTCCTTGAGCCTTCTGCCACAGTTAACAGGCAATCTCCTTGAGCCTATGATATATGTACGTACTGATCTATATATATTTTATTTCTGATTGTATGTTAGACAGAAATGTGCATCTCACGATTGTCTCCTGTAAAAGGGGCTGTTGACCTAAATTTTAAAAAAAATTCCAAGTTTCCGATGTTTATCTTACTCTCA
Organism: Monoplex corrugatus; assembly: GCA_030674185.1. Classification (NCBI taxonomy): domain Eukaryota; kingdom Metazoa; phylum Mollusca; class Gastropoda; order Littorinimorpha; family Ranellidae; genus Monoplex; species Monoplex corrugatus. The sequence goes on from JAPXFY010000034.1 coordinate 35,939,229, forward strand.
CACGCACACAAATGAACAGGTGCACATTATACGTGAACACCACACACACACCACACACACACACACACACCACACACACACACACACAACACATACACACACACACTCACACACACCAACACATACACATACACACACACATACACATACACATACACATACCACATACACATACACACACATACACAAATACACATACACACACACACATACAATACACACACACACACACACACATACATACACACACACACACACATACACAACACACACAACACACACACACACACACACACACACACACACACACACACACACACACACACACACACACACACACACACACAAAGTGACAATACTTATTTGAAGACATCTTGGAAGTTTTGAGAATGGATTCAAAGAAAATTTAGAACGAACATGTGACATGGCAGAAAAATTTTATTTGGTAAATTTCACTGGCAAAGGTCAGAGATCAGAGTGACAATACACAAATTATATTCACAACAGCACAATCAACATCAATGATTTCTGGGTTGTTTATCTATGAATTTTGATCAAATTTGTGACCTTCCATCACGGAATGCGTCGCTTGTCCACTGGCAGTGTTTTGCACAATGGGGCAAAATAAGTGAGAGGGGTGTCAGGGCTTGTTATGGAGTTGTTGATTTTAGCGGATGCCGGAACCCTTCCTACACATTCTATATTCAATAAATTACGCATATTGTGGTTCTCTCTGGGTGAAAAAGCTGTTTGCATTACCCTACCCAACAAGCTGATGCTGAACTTTCACTTCCGTTTTTCTTGATTTTCTCAAAACTGTGTTTCGGAAGAGTGCCATGTTCGGAAGGCTGTACCTCAAGTATTTATCGTCCGATTTTAAAATGGTTTTCTTCATTAGAAAGAGCAGTAAATGTACATTTAGAAGCAATGAAAAAGTGAAAACTGCCTGAAGTGGACAAGTGACTCATTTCGTGGTGGAAAGTCACATTTATGCATGGTCTCTTTTGCACAAGGTCCATGAAAACATGGTACAATATTTGGAGCATTGTTGGCCTACTGAAATATGGAGGGCGGTCCTCGGTAGCTCAGTTGGTTTGAGCGTCGGATTCACATGCTAATGGTTGTGGGTTCGAATCGTGGGTGCGCTACATTAAAATCACTGTCCCATCTTAACATCATTGTTGTTATGGTGGTGTCAGTTTAGGATTAGCTAAGTCCAACTTCCCCCGGCTTCCATGGAATGGTTATCCCCGTCGGCCATATCACCTGAGGTGGCTGTCGACGTAAAAACTAAACCAAATTAAGTAATCAAATCAAACCAGTCGCCGTGGTGTAGTGGTTAACGCAACGGACTACTACTGGAAGGTTGTGGGTTCGAATCCCCATCAGTCCCTTCAAAAATCATTGTGGGATTTTTCAGCTCTAACCGGTTCCTACCCAGAGTTGGGCGTGCTATGGGCTCATTGGGAAGACTGGGACCACACAGTCGAGTCTCATCCACTTCATGGATACGTCATTGAGGGTGTTGCTCAAATCTTCTGACCAGCACCGCAGGTGTCTATCTCTCAGGCCTGGTTGACGCCAGGATATATTATGATATTAAGCATAGAGTACAACCCTGTCACACAGTCTCAATCCTAGATGGAACTCCATAGCATCATGATTATCATCCTCATCGACTTCATCATCATCGCATTGTAAGAAAAAAAACACCAAAAAAAAAAGAAGAAGAAAAGAAAACAAACGTGTGCCAGCTTCTGTGGCCATTAAGGTGGCGTAGAAAATGGGATGGAAAAAAAAAAAGGTGAGTACAAAGGTTACGTCTCTAGGTGCGACGATCCTTAATAAAAAAAAAAATTAATTACATCAATGTAATGAAAATGGAGAGAAAAAAATCAAGTGCCTAAAACCTGAAATCTGTTATTTTTTTCCTTCTATACAAAACGTAGACATAAAACTCACATGCAGTTAGGATCTCAAGACTTTGTCATATGGCTTGTATCTTCACATTTTTGATTCTGGTTCTGCTTCTGTAGGATCATCCACAACGGGCCTCGTGGCTTATCCCGTGGATGGTGGTATGCGTGCGCGGGCTAGTCGGACGAGGGTGGAGGTTCTCCAAACAGATACTGTGACAGTAGCTCCCTGAAGCGTTCGGTGGATGCTGCGTTGACTATGTGGGCGGGGAGACAGTTCCATTCCGGGACGGGGTCCGCTGTGCGCAGGCAAACTTGTCAATGTTGCCAAGGGGTTGGTATCGCTGCAGGTTGCGTTGGTTGTTGGATCTGGTTCTGGAGGAAGTCTCAGTGAAGAATTTGTCTTTCGGGATGGTAACTTCTCCAGTGATGATGTGGTAGGCCATGACCAGTCTCGAGTACACACGGCGTCCAGACAGCGGGTCCCACTTCAGCTCACGTAGCATCTTTGTCACACTACTGGTTCGATCTTCTCCATCTCAAGGCATTTGTGGCATCAAGAACAATAACAACAACAACAGCAATAACAACAACAATAACAACAACAACAGCAATAACAACAACAATAACAACAGCAATAACAACAACAATAAAACAGCAATAACAACAACAACAATAACAACAATAACAACAGCAATAACAACAACAATGACAACAACAACAGCAATAACAACAACAACAATAACAACAGCAATAACAACAACAACAACAACAATAACAACAGCAATAACAACAACAACAGCAATAACAACAGCAATAACAACAATAACAACAGCAATAACAACAACAATGACAACAACAACAACAGCAATAACAACAGCAATAACAACAACAACAACAACAGCAATAACAACAGCAATAACAACAACAGCAATAACAACAACAACAACAACAGCAACAACAACAACAATAACAACGACAACAACAACAACAGCAACCCAACTTTGTACAAGACTGTGTTCAGTTGCCTGCTGGCTGCAGAATATCAGACCTGGATGACTGCAGGGAGAATCCTGGTGACAGCTCAGAAAGACGGTAAACTTGGAATCCCTTTGAGGGTCATGTCAAACCCCGCTAAAAAGCAAACTTGCCTGTGTCCGGAGCATCATGCATGGCCACTTTTACAAACGTATGCACATCCCCTGTGATTGTGATAAAGCAACGTTGGGAGCTTCTGACTGCTAAGCATCGAGACTTGTAGTAAGGGCAGAGGAAAGTGGAAAGTTTCAGCATCAGTGCACAATGGATTTTTATTCCAAGCGCAGGGATGAGAAAATTCCCAAGTGAAAGAGATTTTTCCCTTTTGTTTCTGCTTTTGACTGGCACCTACTGCATTTTTCACCTGACAGTTTTTACCAACTTGTACTACAGTTCTACCTGTCAGTAGTACTTATTTTATACACTTTATACTGATTTTTATATACTAGTGGCCTACTACCTTTTACTAAAAATAGAGATGTTTATCTGTCATATTTTATTTATCATGAAGTAGTACTTTCTACTATTTTACAAAAAAATATAAAATAAAATAAAATACTGGTGCTTGTTTTCATGAATAACTAACATCAATTTTGCCTTCTACTTTAGTAGGAAAGCATCATCATCATCATCATCATCATCATCATCATCATCATCATCATCATCATCATGTGCCCTGCCGCATGGCGTTGGCGATCATGGCCCTCCATACGAATCTGTCACTGCAAGTACATTTCCCACTCTCATTGTCCTCAGCCACCCTGCAAGTCCGTCCAATATTTTCTCCCTGGGTTTACCTGGTGTTGTCTTTCCGTCCAGCTTTCCTGTTGTGACCAGGAGCTCTAATTCCCTTTTCCTAATAAAAATGGCCTATAAATGTTGCTTGTAGGAAAGCCTTTTCATTTCACCTACCACAGGGCAGCGCCCATTACAATGTTTTAATCTAATATGTTTTGCCTGTTACAATGCAGTAACCTAACAAACATTCAAAATAGCAATAACAACAACAATAACAACAACAATAACAACAGCAATAACAACAGCAATAACAACAGCAATAACAACAACAATAACAACAGCAATAACAACAATAACAACAGCAATAACAACAGTAACAACAGTATTAAGAACAACAGCAACAACAACAACAACAGCAATAACAACAGCAATAACAACAATAACAACAACAGCAATAACAACAATAACAACAACAACAGCAATAAGAACAATAACAACAACAATAACAACAGCAATAACAACAACAATAACAACAACAACAGCAATAACAACAACAATGACAACAACAACAATAGCAACAATAACAACAACAACAGCAATAACAACAACAACAACAACAATAACAGCAATAACAACAACAATAACAACAACAACAGCAGCAACCCAACTTTGTACAAGACTGTGTTCAGTTGCCTGCTGGCTGCAGAATATGAGACCTGGATGACTGCAGGGAGAATCCTGGTGACAGCTCAGAAAGACGGTAAACTTGGAATCCCTTTGAGGGTTATGTCAAACCCCGCTAAAAAGCAAACTTGCCTGTGTCCGGAGCATCATGCATGGCCACTTTTACAACCGTATGCACATCCCCTGTGATTGTGATAAAGCAACGTTGGGACCTTCTGACTGCTAAGCATCGAGACTTGTAGTAAGGGCAGAGGAAAGTGGAAAGTTTCAGTTTCAATCTCTCAAGATGACGTCTCCGCGGTCAGAATGAATTCCATATGCACTAACGTCACAGGTGCCACGTGATAGAGAAGATCCAGAATGATCACGGCACAAACCTTAAGCCAGCACATAAACCCGCGGACTGGTCAGGTCCTGAGGTTCTACCTAGATAGTTCCATAATTCTGGGGTCGAAGGTGAGTGAGGTGGTAGATACGTCAACTTTTCCCGGGGTCAGCACCACGAGGGCGGCGCCCATCCCCTCTTCCTCGCTTCAAATTCACATTCTTATTCACATTCTTTTTTTAAGCAAGACTTCAGAAAAGCAAGTATATAAGACTTTATAGAACAAATACAGGTGAATGAACCAGCAATGCAGAAAATGATCGGAAGAAATGACAGAAAGCAAAGAAACAAGGCAGAAACAAAGACAGTGACAGAAAAGAAGAAATGTCTGCACAGATATTACAGAAGGTGTGGTCTTCAAGGGGTGGGACCTGGGAAATCAACCTATGTACATGTAGCCAATGTTTTTTTTGTTGTTTTTTTCAATATTTTTGTACCAAGGCAGCCGAGCAGTGCCCTGTTAAGGGGAGACGATCTGGGAAATACGCCAGCTGGCGGCTGGGGAAGTTGTCCAACAGAGAGATGGAAGGCCCAGATATTGCAAGGTGGGGGGCTCTTTCATTCTCTTTTGGTCCGGTGGCTGGGCTGGAGATGTTTTGTACGCATTGTCTGGCTATACTAGAAATAGAAAGCAAAGGTAAGGGGTTGGAACTAAACAGCAGGAAGACTGAAGTCATGGTGATCAGTAAAAAACATGAAATCCCTTCATGCAAAATAACAGCAAACGGCACAACCTTGACACAGGTTAATAAGTTCAAATACCTGGGAACGGTCATTTCATCAGACGGCAGACGCACATCGGAAATAGCCGGAAAAATCGGCCAAGCCAAAACAGCATTCAAGAAGATGAAAAGCATTCTTACCAACAAATGCCTATCAATTAACATCAGAAGAGAGTTCTTGAATGTTATGTAGAACCAATACTGTTGTACGGATGTGAGGCGTGGACAGTCAACAAGCAAAGCCAGAACAAGATTGAGGCAGCCGAGATATGGTTTCTGAGAAGAATGTTGAGAGTTCCATGGACAGCAAAGAAACAAACGAGACAGTCTTGATGGAGGCAGACACAAGTAGATCACTCATAAGGAAGATTCGGAAAAGACAGGCAACATTTATAGGCCATTTTATGAGGAAGGGGGATTTGGAGCACCTGGTCACAACGGAAAAGCTGGAGGGAAAGAGAGCACCAGGTAGACCCAGGGAGAAAATGCCGGACGGACTTGCAGAGTGGCTGAAGACGAGGAGAGTGGAGGAGATGCTTGGGGCAACAAGAGATAGAGACAGATGGAAGTCCATGATCGCCAACGCCATGCGGCAGGGCACCTGATGATGATGATGATGATGATGATGATGATGATGATGATGATGATAATGTGTGGCTATATCCTGGGGTTTATCTCCCCACCTTGCCATTCAGCTTGTAAACAAAGTGGCTATGTCAATCTTGAATATAAGACCAATATATTGTATGCATTTCTCTCCTCTCTCATAGTTGTGTGTAGGGTAGTTGCAGAGTATAAAGGTAGGCTTGGGCACTCCTTTTTTAAGGAGTGTTCTGAGCTTACTGTTTTTTGTACTTTGTATCTGCTTCTGTGCTAGCTGAATGGGTAGCGCAAACTGTGTTAGATTTGAGAAGTTCTATACAACATGGGAGATAATTCTCAAGAGTTGGGTCCGATTGGGTTAAGCAGCAGCTGGACAGCCCCCTTTCTGCTTGGTGAAATGACTTCCGTGTGACGTCAGGAGGCAGTAGATGGCAGTGGTGAGGCATTGGTGCTGTGGATCCCATTCAGCACCCTCGGCTGATTCCTGTTAAGTTTATTAACCCTTTGATTCCCGCATCCTGTCCACCAGCATCCTGCATTGTCAACCATACTAACAAAGCAAAAACTTAACCCTTTGACTCCCGCATCCTGTCCACCAGCATCCTGCATTGTCAACCATACTAACAAAGCAAACACTTAACCCTTTGACTCCCACACACCCTGTCCACAAGCATCCTGCATTGTCAACCATACTAACAGAGCAAAAGCTTAACCCTTTGACTCACTCATTCCTGCAGGAAGCTGATGGATACGGTGAGGGAGTCAAAGAGTCAAGTTTTTTTTTTGCAGTTAATGGATAGAGTGTGGGAGTCAAAGGGTTAATTTTAAACTGTTTTAAACTTCATTGAGAAAGATAGGATTTCGATTCTGAAGATTATCTATAATTTTCTTTTCAAACAAAATTTCATTCTGAAGATTATCTACACATTTTTCTTCAGACAAAATTTCCAACTACTTTATAAGAGACACATTTTGGAGTTCTGCACATTTTTCATTCGCTTTCATAATTTCCATAACCAGGGGTCTCAGTATGTTGTTTTCGGGCGTTCTGCATCTGTGGGGAAGGAGAATCATGAGCCTCTGCACCAGAGAACAGGTCTGCTTTTGAGCGGGAGTGTCCTTAGGTGCGCATGCAAACTTGAGACATTCGTTGAAGAGATAGAGAATGGCAGGCACGTTGATGGTGGTGTCATTGGTGGTTTGATCTGAATCAGAACCAAAAACAGAAAAGTAATAAAGACTGCTGGCGGTCAGTTCATATGGGATCTCCCAGCACGAAATCAGTCTTAAGTGGCATTTTGGCCATTTTGAGATATACACATTACTGAAAAGTGTACATTCTGCTGATTATTTTGGTACTTGAATAAAGCTTGTACTCAAAAAAAAAAATGTAGAAGTTATGTATGTTTAAAGTCATTAAGTTGTATGACGGCCATTTTGAGAAAATGGCCTCTAAAGTTTTTGTGTGCTCTCCTACACATTTTCCTTAAATTTCTTTATTTGGTGGCTTTGACCCAGTTTGTTTCTAATTTTCGCTGTCATTATCTGAAAGGTGCACCAAAGAGCTTTCCATCAGTATATTACATGTACGGGTACTGTACAAGTTACGGTTCATAATAAGAGACAAAAATAGGTACTTTTGGTAGGAAATTGCGTTCTTTCTGCTGAGATCAGTGCATTGAAATACCGATTTAAATTGACTAATAATATTTTTACAAGAAAAAAAGTGTCTGTGGGGGATAGATTATGGTCTTCAGAAATCAATTTTGAGACAAAGTCAAAACACCCCAGATAGATCCTCAGTCACCTTTTCAGCTTCTAGTGCTGTTCGACTGACTGCGAGTTAAGACTGATTTCGTGGTGGGGGGTCACATATAGAAACCATAGTACAAGATAGTAATGACTAGGAGGTTTAAGGTTCACATCCCCATCAATTATTATGGGGTTCGTCAAACCTCAGTTATCGACTACCTACTCAGATTTGAGGTATCACAAACTCAACGGAAAACCTGGAATAATTTCCGCTCTGCCTTCGCCTAAGACCTTCCCTTTCTGCTTTTAAATTAAATTTAAAAACCCACCTTTTTCCCAACAATGAATTCTACAACTACTTCTTTCCCTCAGTCTGTGTATTAAATATCGTAAGGTGGTCTTTGTCGATTGTATGCGTATGACTAGTGCGTGAGGCGCTTTGAATTGAATTGTCAAGAGTTGGCGCCGTATAAATACTGTAATTATTATTGATTACTATTATTACCACCCAGTCAAGTCTCATCCACTTCACGACTCTCTTTCACTAAGTGTGCTGTTCAATTTTTATTACCAACACCGCAGGGTCTGTATCTCTCAGGCGTGATAGACACCATGGTAATAACAGTAAATGAAGCAGAGAGTGCAGCTATATCACGTGGAGTCCACCCAGAATGGAACTCAGTACCGTCATGATTATCATTCCCATTGACATCAGTCACGTGGAATTGTTCAAAACAAAACAAAGCAAACAAACAACAACCCCCAAAACAACAACAACAACAAGAAGCAAACACCCCCGCCATCAATAAACAAACAAACAAACACCCCAAAACAAACAAACAAACAAACACGAAAAACAAA
>JAPXFY010000034.1:35950427-35952927 GCA_030674185.1 Monoplex corrugatus
AGTGAAGCAGTAGAATGAAGCAGTAGAGTAAAGCAGTAGAGTAAAGCAGTAGAGTAAAGCAGTAGAGTAAAGCAGTAGAGTGAAGCAGTAGAGTGAAGCAGTAGAGTATTAAAGCAGTAGAGTAAGCAGTAGAGTGAAGCAGTAGAGTGAACAGTAGAGTGAAGCAGTAGAGTGAAGCATAGAGTAAAGCAGTAGAGTGAAACAGTAGAGTAAAGCAGTAGAGTAAAGCAGATAGAGTGAAGCAGTAGAGTAAAGCAAGAGTAAGCTAAGTACAAAGTAAGCAGTAGAGTGAAGCAGTAGAGTGAAACAGTAGAGTGTAAAGCAGTAAAGCAGTAGAGTGAAACAGAGTAAAGCAGTAGAGTAAAGCAGTTAAAGCAGTAGAGTAAGCAGTAGAGTGAAACATAGAGTAAAGCAGTAGAGTGAACAGAGAGAAAGCAGTAGAGTAAGCAGTAGAGTAAAGCAGTAGAGTGAAACATAGAGAAAGCAGTAGAGTAAAGCCAGTAGAGTGAAAGCAGTAGAGTAAAGCAGTAGAGTGAAAGCAGTAGAGTAAAGCAGTAGAGTAAAGCAGTAGAGTGAACAGTAGAGTAAAGCAGTAAGCTGAAGACAAGAGAAGCAGTAGAGTAAACAGTAGAGTAAAGCAGAGAGAAAGCAGTAGAGTGAAGCAGTAGAGTAAACAGCAGATAGAGAAAGCAGTAGAGTGAAGCAGTAGAAGTGAAAGCATAGAGTAAAGCAGTAGAGTAAAGCATAGAGTAAAGCAGTAGAGTAAAGCATAGAGTAAAGCAGTAGAGTAAAGCAGTAGAGAAAGCATAGAGTGAAACAGTAGAGTAAAGCATAGAGTAAAGCAGTAGAGTAAAGCAGTAGAGTAAAGCAGTAGAGTGAAGCATAGAGTAAACATAGAGTAAAGCAGTAGAGTGAAGCATAGAGTAAGCAGTAGAGTAAAGCAGTAGAGTGAAGCATAGAGTAAAGCAGTAGAGTGAAGCAGTAGAGTGAAACAATAAGAGTAAAAGCAGTAGAGTAAAGCAGTAAGTGAAGCAGTAGAGTAAGCAGTAGAGAAAGCATAGAGTAAGCAGTAGAGTGAACATAGAGTAAAGCAGTAGAGTGAAACATAGAGTAAAGCAGTAGATGAAGCAGTACAGTAAAGCAGTAGAGTAAACAGTAGAGTAAACCAATAGAGTAAAGCATAGAGTGAAGCAGTAGAGTAAGCAGTAGAGTGAACATAGAGTAAAGCAGTAGAGTAAAGCATAGAGTAAGCATAGAGTGAAGCAGTAGAGTAAACATAGAGTAAGCAGTAGAGTAAAGCAGTAGAGTAAAGCAGTAGAGTGAACAATAGAGTAAACAGTAGAGTAAACATAAGTAAGCAGTAGAGTGAACAGTAGAGAAAGCTAGAGTAACATAGAGTAAGCAGTAGAGTAAACATAGAGTAAAGCAGTAGAGTAAACATAACCAGTAAAGCTAGAGTAAACATAGAGTAAACCATAGAGTAAACAATAAGTAACATAGAGTAAAGCATAAGTGAAACATAGAGTAAAGCAAAATAGAGTAAGCAGTAGAGTGAAACATAGAGTAAAGCAGTAGAGTGAACATAAGTAAGCATAGGTAAGCTATGAAACATATAAAGCATAAGTGAAACATAGAGTAAAGCAGTAGAGAAACATAGAGTAAAGCATAGAGTGAACATAGAGTAAACATAGAGTGAAGCAGTAGAGTGAACAGTAGAGGAAGCATAAGTAAACAGTGATGCAGTAGAGTGAAAGCTAGGTAAAGCAGTAGAGAAGCATAGAGTAAGCAGTAGAGTGAACATAGAGTAAACAGTAGAGAAAGCAGTAGGTGAACAAGGAAGCGGAGTAAACAGAGTAAGCAGAGAAGAAAGAAAGCAGTAATAAACAAGAAAACTAGAAAAGCGAATAAGCAGTAAGTGAACCAATAACTTGAAACAAGTAAAGCAGTAGAGAAAGCAGTAAGAGTAAACAAGAGTAAACATAAGTAAACAAAAAGCAAAAACAAGAGAACGCAGTAATAAACAAAGAAAGCAAAATGAAAACATAGATAAAGCATAATAAACATAGAGAAACACAACTAAACATAAAAACCAGCAAACAACAGTAAGAAACAAAACATAAAACAGTAGAGTGAAACAAGAGTAAAGCATAGAGTAAGCAAGAGTAAGCATAGAGAAAGCAAAGTAAACATGAGTAAGCAGTAAGTGAAGCATAGAGTAAACAGTAAGTAAGCATAAGAAAGCATAGAGTAAAGCAAGATGAACAAGAGTAAAGCAGTAGAGTGAAGCATAAGTAAACATAGAGTAAAGCATAATGAAGCAAGAAGCATAAGTGAAACATAAAAGCAGTAAGTAAACATAGAAAGCATAGAGTGAAACATAGAGTAAAGCATAGAGTAAGCAGAGAGAACATAGAGTAAAGCCAGAGATGAAGCATAAGTGAAACATAGAGAAAAGCAGTAGGTGAACAGTAACAGACAAAACAGACAACGAAAACATAGA
>JAPXFY010000034.1:35967927-35970427 GCA_030674185.1 Monoplex corrugatus
GCATGGATATGTGTACTTAATTTTCTTTTTCTTTTTCTTGCCCTGTTGAAGTAGTGTGTACGTTTTCAAGGACTTTAAATATTTAGGTTCAGTCAAGACACACGATGGAACATGCTCAAAAGACATAAAGATGAGAATTGGAATGGCCAAGAACAGTATGGTTCAATTGAACAATATTTGGAAAGACCACAGCATAACAGCAGACCTTAAGATAAAACTCTTAAAATGTCTTGTCTGGCCAGTGATGTTATACGGCTGCGAGGCATGGACAATGAAGAAAGAGGATGAAAGACGAGTGGAAGCAGCAGAGCTGTGGTTTTACCGAAGACTGCTGAGGGTCAAATGGACGGATAGGCGCTCAAATGAAAGCATACTGAATGAGTTGGGTACTACACGCAAGCTCCTAGTACTCATACAACGGAGGAGACTGAAATATGTTGGACACGCAATCCGTAATGAGAGAACAGACTTGATGTCCACTGTCCTCCAAGGTAAAGTGGAAGGAAAGAGAAACAGAGGACGGCCACCTGCATCACTTGCTAGAAACATCACAAACATCAGTGGCAGGAAACTCCAGGAGGTGGTCAGACTTAGCCAAGATCGAGAGTGCTGGAGGCAACTTGTGAGGACATCATGTGCAGCGGCCAACACTGTTCCCGGTGACGCCGACAGGTGACAGGTGAGGTGATAGCCCTGATATGACTCCACGAGTCTTACCAACAAATGCCTATCAATTAACATCAGGAAGAGAGTCCTTGAATGTTATATAGAACCAATACTGTTGTACAGATGCGAGGCGTGGACAGTCAGCAAGCAAAGCCAGAGCAAGACTGAGGCAGCCGAGATGTTTTTTTTTTTTTTTTTTTTTTTTTTTTTTTAAGGATCATTGCACTCAGGGAGGTTACCTTTGTGCTCACCTTTTTTTTTTAAAAAAAATTCCCGTCCCATTTTCTACACCACTTTAATGGCCACAGAAGCTGGAACAGTTTTTATTATGCGATGATGATGATGTCGATGTGGATGATAATCATGATGCCATGGAGTTCCATCTAGGATTGAGACTGCGTGACAGGGTTGTACTCTACGCTTACCATCATAATATATCCTGGCGTCAATCAGGCCTGAGAGATACAGACACCTGCGGTGCTGGTCAGAAGATTTGGGCAACACCCTCAATCCGCGAAGTGGATGAGACTCGACTGTGTGGTTCCAGTCTTCCCAATGAACCTATAGCACGCCCAACTCTGGGTAGGAGCCGGTTAGAGCCGAAAAATCCCACAATGATTTTTGAAGATACTGATGGGGATTCGGACCCACAACCTTCCAGTCGAAAGTCCGTTGCGTTAAGCACTACACCACGGCGACTGGTTGAGGCAGCCGAGATGTGGTTTCTAGGGAGAATGTTGAGAGTTCCATGGACAGCAAAGAAAACAAATGGGACAGTCTTGATGGAGGCAGACACAAGTAGATCACTCATAAGGAAGATTAGGAAAAGACAGGCAACATTTATAGGCCATTTTATGAGGAAGGGGGATTTGGAGCACCTGGTCACAACGGGAAAGCTGGAGGGAAAGAGAGCACCAGGTAGACCCAGGGAGAGAATGCTGGACGGACTTGCAGAGTGGCTGGGGACGAGGAGGGTGGAGGAGATGCTAGGGTCAACGAGAGATAGAGACAGATGGAAGTCCATGATCGCCAACGCCATGCAGCAGGGCACGGATAATGATGATGATATAGCCCTGATATGGCTACACGCAGTCAGCTGAGTTTTAAACAAAAAATAAATAACAATAAAAAGTGATTGTTGGTCAGAGATGGTGCTGGCCCCGGGGATTCGTAAGGTTTCATTGAGGTTGTTTGTGCGGAACGTTGACGAGCTCGGTGACTTTGGTTTTTATCATCTTCTAGCATTCCAGGTCGTGAGGCAGGGTGAAAAGTTCACATCTCTGGTACAGTGTGAGTCTGATGTTGATGCTGTAACTAGGGGGGGGGGGGGGGGGCATCCACGGGTGTCTATGCGTGCGAGTATGTATATGTGCATGTACGTGTGTATATGTGTGCGTATGTGTGTGTGTATGCGTGTGTGTGTGTGCGCGCGTATGTGTGTGTGTAAGTGTTTGTGTGTATGTGTGTATATGAGAGAGTGAGAGAGAGAGAGAGAGTGAGAGAGTGAAAGAGAGAACGTGTGTGTGTGTGTGTGTGTGCGAGAGAGAGAGAGAGAGAGAGAGAAAGAGAGAGAGAGTGAGTGAATGTGTTGTGTGGAGAGAGGGGTAGAGAGAGAGAGTGAGTGTGTGTGTGTGTGTGTGAGAGAGAGAGAGAGAGAGAGAGAGAGAGGGAGGGAAAAAGAGCGTGCGAGAGAGAGAGAGAGAGAGAGACAGAGAGGAGAGAGAGAGAGAGAGAGAGGAGAGAGAGAGAGAGAGAGTGTAAGTACTTTTAGATAAACGTCAAGGAGGAAGCGACATACCACCACCATCGCCATTACCTCCACCAACCAAAGCCA
>JAPXFY010000034.1:35980427-35982927 GCA_030674185.1 Monoplex corrugatus
TGATTCGTACCCATTATGTATGTATGTATGTATGCATGTATGTATGTATGTATGTATGCATGTATGTATATATGTATATATATTATATATATATATATATATATATATATATATATATATATATATATATATATATAATATATAGACATTACAAGAAAGAAGGTTGAAGGACCACCCATTAATGAAAAATGAAGTTAGAGCAGCATTGAAAAAGATGAAATCAGGAAGCCCCAGGACCAGACAATATTACTAGACATATGATTGAGGCTCTGGAGGAAATCGGTATTAAAGAAATAACAGTCCTCCTAAATGAAATTTATGACACCGGAAAAAAATCCCCAAAGATATGTCAAAATCAATTTTCATTGCACTTCCAAAGAAACAGGGGCTATAGAATGCGAACTCCATCGTGCAATCAGCTTGATGAGTCATGTAACAAAAATGCTATTCAGAATAATATGATGAGGACAAGGAATAGAATCAAAAGAGAAATAGCAGAAGAACTGTATATTTCCCTAAAGGAAAGGAACTATCAATGCCATATACATCCTAAGAACTATCATAGAGAGGTCAATCGAGTTGAATAAGGATTCATTTTTATGCTTTGTTCATTATACCAAGGCTTTCGATCGGGTAAGAAACTGAAGAACTGATCAACCAACAAGAAAGACTCGATACTGATAGAAATATGTACTGGGAACAAACAGCTGCAATGAAAATAGAAAACAATATAAGCTCTTTCCAAAATATCAAAACAGGGGTCAGGCAGGGTTGTGTTCTGTCACCAGATCTGTTTTCACTTTGCAGCCAAGCCATCATGAGAAACCTAGAAGAATGTCCTGGGATAAAGATTGCAGAAACAAAATTATCAACAACATCCGTTACGCAGATGACACCGTGCTCGTTGCAGAAAATGAAAGGGACCTACAAAATTTTGTGAATACAATAGAAATAGAAAGCAAAAATAAATGGTTAGAGCTCATTAGCCAGAAGACTGAAGTCATGGTAATCAGTAAAAAACATGAGATCCCCTCATGCAAAATAACAGCAAATGGCACAACCTCGAGACAAGTTGATAAGTTTAAATATCTCGGAATGGTCATTTCACCAGACGGCAGATGCACATCAGAAACAGCCAGCAGAATCGGTCAAGCCAAAACAGCATTCAAGAAGATGATTAGCATTCTTACCAACATATGCCTATCATTCAACATCAGGAAGACAGTGCTTGAGTGTTCGTAGAACCGATAATGTTTTACGGTTGTGAGGCGTGGACAGTGAACAAGCAAAGCCAGAACAAGATTGAGGCAGCCAAGATGTGATTTCTAAGAAGAATGTTGAGAGTCCTATGGACAGCAAAGAAAACAAACGGGACAGTCTTGAAGGAGGCAGACAAAGATCATTGATAAAGAAGATTAGGAAAAGACAAGCAACATTTATAGGCCATTTTATGAGGAAAGGCAAATCATAGCACCTGGTCACAGTAGGAAAGCTGGAGGGGAAGAGAACACCAGGTAGACCCAGGGAGAAGATATTGGACGGATTTACAGGGTGGCTGAGGACAGAGAGGGTGGAAGATGTACTTGCAGCGACAAGGAATAGACACATACGGAGGGCCATGATCGCCAACGTCATGCGGCAGGGCACATGCCTTGACGATGATGATGATGATGATGATGATGATGATGATGATGATGATGATGATGGTGTATGGAAGTCACAGACCTTGCACATGCATGTGGTGGATCGAGTAGTCTGGCTTGTTGAAGTGATTTCAAATAATTGTGTCTCTTTGATCTTTGAAAGGTGTGTCAAAGGTACGTTCAGTTTCACCAATGTAAATTTTCTGAAAGTGATCAGTCGCCGTGGTGTAGTGGTCAGCGCAACAAACTACCGACTGGAAGGTTGCAGGTTCGAATCCCCATCAGTCCCTTCAAAAATCATTGTGGGATTTTTCGGCTCTAACCGGCTCCTACCCAGAGTTGGGCGTGCTATGGGCTCATTGGGAAGACTGGGACCACACAGTCGAGTCTCATCCACTTCACGGATGCGTCATTGAGGGTGTTGTTCAGATCTTCTGACCAGCACCGCAGGTGTCTGTATCTCTCGGGCCTGGTTGACACTAGGATATATTATGACAGCAAGCGTAGAGTACAGCCCTGTCACGCAATCTCAATCAAAGGTGGAACTCCACAGCATTTTGAATATCAATCCGTATCGACATCACCATCATCACATTGTAAAAACTGTGCCATCTTCTGTGACCATTAAGGTGGCCTAGAGAATGGGACGGGGAAAAAGAAAGAAAACGAAAATGAAAAAAACAGTTTGAAAATATTCAGAGCACGTGGTCATGTTGACAACGTTGTGGGTTTGACAGGTGCAGTGGAACTAAACAGCAGGAAGACTGAAGTCATGGTGATCAGTAAAAACCATGAAATCCCCTCATGCAAAATAACAGCAAATGGCACAACCTTGACACAGTTTGATAAATTTAAAT
>JAPXFY010000034.1:35987927-36041087 GCA_030674185.1 Monoplex corrugatus
GACGCTCATGCACACAACACATCTTAATACTACGCCGCTGGAAACCAGGAAGACAGTAAAAGAGGGATAGACCAAAAAAGATCTGGTGCCAGACGATTGACAGAGACCTGCAACCGGTAGATAGACGTTGGAGTAATGCGATCAGACTCTGCTGACCAGTCTTATTGGAGTGCTCTTGCTACCTGATGCGTTGCACGACACGGGAGCATCTAGGTAAGAGTTTTACAGTGTTTCGCATACAAAGTGTCTGATTAGTTTTTATGTGAAGAAAGAGAGAGAAAGAGACAGACAGACAGGACAGAGAGAGAGACAGAGGGAGAACAACAGACAGAGAGAGACAGACAGACAGACAGACAGACAGACAGACAGAGAGAGACAGAAGGAGAGCAACAGACAGAGAGAGAGAGTAGACAGAGGGAGAGCAACAGACGAGAGACAGAGACAGAGGGAGAGCAACAGACAGATAGAGAGAGACAGAGGAGAGCAACAGCAAGAGAGAGAGAGACAGAGGAGAGCAACAGACAGAGAGAGAGAGACAGAGGGAGAGCAACAGACAGAGAGAGAGAGAGAGAGAGAAAGAAGGAGAGAGAAAGAAGGAGAGAGAAGAAGGAGAGAGAAAGAGAGATCTTTATTTCCAAGAGTGCGAGCACAGGCGAGACCTTCACCATCCAAAACATACTCACGTGAAAATGAAACTATTGTGTACCTTCTCTACTGCGATGCTTGCGCTCAATCAAAATATATTGGACAAACACAAAAAATCGCTTAAAATCAGATTTTATCAACATAGATCAAATAAGACAGGCGCAAATTTTTGGCCAATAAAAGTTGGCCTTTGTCAAGCGTAACATCACAAACAAACAAATTTCTTTTCCCACATTGGACGGAGCAGCAGGACGTTTTAGTCTTTTTCACCTAATCTTTGTATCTGATGTTTGTTTGTGATCTTACGCTTGACAAAGGCCAGTTGGACCATAAAGTTGCGCCTGTCTTCTCTTGCTGTATCAAATATGCATTGTTTTTCTTTTTTCATGCTTTTTTCTGGTTCCTGTTTGCTTGAACGCGGGCAGTCACACTTGTTTTGGATTTTATTGATCAAATATCATGAAATATACCAGTGCATTGGTTATTACAAATTTCAACCAAAAACAATGATACACTGGACAGTTTAAAATGTGTCACAGTAGAGAAGGTTTGCACACATACTGAGATAAAGTCAGCAGCAAAGTAAAGAACAGTGACCCCCCACCACGAAATCAGTCTTACAGCACTAGGAGCTGAAAAGGTGACTGAGGGTCTGTCTGGGGTGTTTTGACTTTGTCTCAAAATTGATTTCTGTGGACTATAATCTATCCCCCACAGAAGTTTTTTTTCTTGAAAAAATATTATTAATCAAATTGAAATGGTAATTTATGTAATGTTTTTCTGTACGGTACCGGCACATGTAATATACTGACGGAAAGCTCTTTGGTGCACCTTTCAGATAATGACAGCGAAAATTAGAAACAAACTGGGTCAAAGCCAACAAATAAAGAAATTTAAGGAAAATGTGTAGGAGAGCACACAAAAACTTTAGAGGCCGTTTTCTCAAAATAGCTGTCATACAACGAATGACTTTAAACATACGTAACTTCTACATTTTTCTGAGTACAAGCTTTATTTAAGTACCAAAATAATCAGCAGAATGTACACTTTCCAGTGATATGTATACCTCAAAATGCCCAAAATGCTAGTAAAGACTGATTTCGTGGTGGGAGGTCACAAATGCACTCCATCCACATCTAGCAGCAATTATTTGACAAACTCTTCGATCCTGTACAAAATCTCCACACATTTCCAAGGTCTCGAAAAGGTCAGGTGGAAGGAGGACAACTTATCATATATAATCTGAATGACCAGAACATTACGATGGGCAGCAAAGAAGACAACTTTTACGTAATGGGCTGAAACTGAACTTGAGACACACGTACCACGGTGCTATCAAAGAGGCAACCAGTTCACATAATCTACCATTATTGTGACTGCACTTGCCACAGCTGAGCTCTCCTGCTGGCCTAGAGCTGCCACAATGAAATCACTGAGAACTGTCGCCTTTTAGCCATTTTCCATCGATTTTAGACAAAGAAACCGGCAAAACGTAGCTGAAACGTTTAACGGAAGTTCCCTCTACAAGGGAAGCAACTGCCAACTACATGTACTAAATCATTAGCATAACAAAAGTAGGGGGAGTTACATAACTAGACTATCTGTTACTATGATCGAAGTAGCCCGTCCTCAGTGAGAGCTCAGCTGTTACTTCAATCGAAGTAACCCATCGTCAAAGAGATAACAAAGGCAAGGTAGACAGAAATTAGTTCTATAAAAATATACACGTTGTTTTCTTTTTATATGTTTCAGGTTGAATGTCTTTAATGATTCTATTACCTCATGAAAATAGCC
Source organism: Monoplex corrugatus (assembly GCA_030674185.1). Taxonomy (NCBI): domain Eukaryota; kingdom Metazoa; phylum Mollusca; class Gastropoda; order Littorinimorpha; family Ranellidae; genus Monoplex; species Monoplex corrugatus. Next base: position 35,990,367 of record JAPXFY010000034.1, read on the forward strand.
TTCCTTCCTTAAAATTCTGCTGCTCAGAAGAAAGTCCTTAAGCCTGGTGGACAAAGCTTGAAACCTTACTGACAACTCAAACCTAACTGACAGTCACGGAGAACAGCATAACCATCACCATAGAAACGTCCTCAAGAATGGCAGAAACAGGAAATATTTAACAGTTTACAGGATCTGAAAGAAGGCAGCAGTGCAGCAGAAACACGCTTCAAGATTGACAGAACAATAGTAACAATGGCCAGGCTGAACAGAATCTAGACAAGCAGCATCACCAGCTTCATTACCAAGTATCATCATCATCAGGTGCCCTGCCGCATGGCGTGGGCGATCATGGACTTCCATCTGTCTCTATCTCTCGTTGCCCCTAGCATCTCTCCCACCCCCCTCGTCCCCAGCCACTCTGCAAGTCCGTCCAGCATTTTCAACCTTGGTCTACCAAGTATGGACAGTACAAATCACTCATTATCTCCCAGTTCGTCTATGAGTGTGGACAGTGCTTGCTGTCTCGAAGAGCCAGTGAAAACTGTCTCGTGACTAGAACACAAGACCAATGACTACAAAGAGAAGATCAACACTTGACAGGCCCATAGGAACTGCTCCTGGCAACTGCAGAAAGGCGTTGGCCCACATGGAAAGGTCATGTCAGCAATCATGACACAATAAGATGATCCTTCAGGACATCCTGGTCCGTGGACTTCAATGATATCAACAGAGCAAGACCTTGATAACAAGTATTGAAGACTGGAGCAGGCCCAGCCTGTCTGAACTGTTCATTACCACACCCAAAACCAGAGATGCTGTAATGTTCCTCCCACCCCACCCCTCATGAGTGCTTGCCAACAAAACATGCTGTTCAGTGGATTAAAAGAAAGAAGAAGATATAAGATTAAGGGCACTTTTAAGTCATAACAAAGTCAGTTTTCAATAAAACAGTCACTGGAGAGTGACTCAGTCTGGGATTCCAGCCATTTTAAAAGTTTTGCTTCCTTTGATTTCCTCCGCTTTTCTGCCAGTGTGTTGAAGGTATACATAAAAGGATTAAGAGCAGAGTTCAGGGGCAAAACAAAGACAGCCAGCACCACGTTCACTTCTGCAGGGATTGGAATACCAGCCAATGACAACATTCCACACAGACCAATGGGAAACCAGCACATGAAATCGGTTACAGCCACGCTGATTAATCTGCGAGCTATGGTCAGGTCACGTGACACTTTGGTCGTGCTGGTTGTCAAGGCATTCTTCTGTACTGACCAGTAGATGAAAGCTTGGCCCGTAGCGACAAACAGAAATAGTACACAATTAAAAATGATTAAAACACTGAAAGAATATACTCGCCCCTTGAAACTTCGCCTAGTTACAGGCAGAGGAACACAGATACCTGTCTGACTGTAAAACTCCCAGTGTGATGTCATTGGAAGTAAAGGCAACAAGGCAAGAAACCAACCAACCAACCAAGTCAAAAGACAAGCCAGAGCTGCTGATCTTGTTTCAAATCGCAATGTGCCGAATGGAAATCGAAGGACAATAAAACGATCCAGTGTGATGAGCCAGATCATCAGAGCTGATACTTCACTGGACAACAGAGACAGAAACCCAGCCACCTTGCAGGCAATACTCTTCATCCAAGTGTCATCATAATGGAGATATCTACCACGAAACAGTTCGTCAGCTGCTCCAATAATGGCAATGTAGACGCCCATCAAAAAATCACCCATGGTCAGGTTGGCAACAAACACACTGTAGCTGTTAGAAGCGACGTTTTCCATGCACACAAACGAATGACGAGACAGAAGACGTTACCAGTCAGTGACAAACAGCCGATCAGCCAGAGACACAGTCGGTAAATTCTTGATTGTAGTAAATCTTTGCACGATGACATTTCATCTTTGGGGCTATAGCAGGAAGCATCATCAAAATTAAATGGGAGGATTTCTTTACAGCACAGTTTATAGTTTTGTGTTGATACGTAGCGCAGATTGGAAAGGTCTTTGAATATGTCAGATGGAAACGTTTTCAGGGGACTGCCATCCATGTACAGTTCAGCTAAGAGTGGTGTGAACTGAAAACCACCAGGGCTGATGGTGTGAATGTCAGTCACAGATAAACGGAGTTTCTGCAAAGCAGAGAACTTGGACAAGACTCGAGTGTCCAACACTGTCAGTGTAGTGTGTGACAGATCAATGGCATTCAGCACTGTCTGCAGGGTCATAGATGAAGGATCAGAGCTGAGTGAAACGAGAGGGTTCCTGGACAGAGAAAGGACTTGTAGATTTTGTAAATGGGCAAAATGAGTCATATTGACATGTTGCAGTTTGTTGTCACTGAGGTCAAGAAACCTTAAATTGCACAACGCCATGTCAGACAGAAGAGTCAAAGAGCACTGGGCAAGACTCAGATGGATAAGATATGTATTGTTACTCACAGTAGACAGGTTCATGCCCGAACCTGTGGCATCCAGATAGCGCAGCTGAGAGAAGAGTGATGCAGAGAAAGGCTGAAAACACAGGAAGGTGTGTCCATGACACAAACAGCCCACAGGACAGGTCACATCACAGAACATTTCATCATCATGCATCAGACAGTGAGGCCAGCCATCACACAGGTGGTCGCTATGTACACATATTGTGGACACTCTGCATCGGAAGAATCCTGGACACAGCATGTCCGCACACTCCTTCTCGTCCTCATGGCCCATACAGTCATACAATCCATTGCACCGTGTGTAAACAGGCAGGCAGTCATTGGACTCACCAGGACAGCGATAGTGAGTGTCAGGACAGGACTCATTGGACTTCATGGGAGTTGAAGTGAAAATTCTGTTGCCATCAAAATCAATGAGAACTGGGAATGGGAGATGTTTCAAACCGTAGAACTGATACTGAAGACAGTTGATTTCATCTGATTCGTCATGGCAGTGGAACACTACGTCACACACGTTGTCATTAGACACACACTGACCGTTAGCACAGGTAAACATGTGGACACAAGGAGGATGTTGACAAAAGGACTCGTCACTGTTATCCTGACAGTCAGATCTGAAGTCACACAACAAGGTGTATGCCAGCATGGTGAATGTGCCGTCACACATGAACATAGGAACTGCAATGACGTCCTGATCTTTGGAGTCTACCACATCACGCGTGCCTGACGACTGACCAACAAAAGAGCAAACAGTCGTATACCCATGACCGCAAACGTCGAAGTGATGCGAACTGCAGAGAAGAAAATGGTGTGTCACGTGACCCTGAGGACACGTCAGCAGAGACGAGTGTTGTGTGTGCTGCAAAATCTGCGTACTTGGTAAGGATACAGCTTTGGGGTGGCGTGGCGCCTCCGCTTTATTTGTGAACTCACAGATTATGCCGTATGGCAGTGACGATATGAAGAGTGCGTCAGGTGCCTTAGTTGTACGGCCGTTGATTGCATGAATTCTGAACACGACACCTCTCTTCAGTGGGACAGTCATGAAACTCCTCAAGTAAAAGAAATGATGAAGAACTAACCCGTTATAATTAACAGGACTGTGTCTGTACATATTGAGGGAAGACATATCTCCCAGTCTCACACCAGTAACAATTTCTTTCTTTCCATATTTTATTTCTTTTATACCAAGGAAGGATGCTTTGCCACAGTTAGGTAATCCAAATGTACCATTCACGGAATTGCAGTACTCTTCAGCTTTTTGATAAATATGTGTTTGACGTTTGTTAAACTTTTTGAGAACACGTACATCTACAAACTTGTAGCAGCTGCGCCACAATGGCAAATCACCTTGACAAGAAGGACACTGTTCTTTTTCATACTGACCATCGTCACGCTCTGTTTTCTGCTTGATGCCAACCACTGAAGAATGACAACGACTATAAACCATTTTGTACACTGCTAGTCACTAAACTCATTTGGAATAACTGTGCATTACACACAATTCTGACCTTCCATCACTAATTCAGTCTTAACTCACAGTTAATCGAACAGGACTAGGAGCTGAAAAGGTGATTGAGGGTCTATCTGGGGTGTTTTGACTTTTTTCAAAATTGATTTCTGTACACTATAATCTATCCCCCACAGAATTTATTTGGAAAAAAATATCATTAATCAATTTAAAATGGTATTTTAATGCACTGATCGCAGCAGAAAGAACGCAATTTCCTATCAAAAGTACCTATTTTTGTCTCTTATTATAAACCGTAACCTGTGTAGTACCCACACATGTGTGAGTAGATGTCGCGCCAGCAGGCAGCAAAAGTGTGTGTGGTATTTTACAGTGATTTTATCGTGGTTCTATTTGTTTTTGTACATTGAATTTTATATCAGTTTATTCCTCTTGGGTCCCGACAAATGGTGATGTAAATTTTTTTTTTTTAAATTTTGAATATTTTACCGGATAATCTGATTTTAGAGTTTCGTGTGCCTGCTTTTCGTCGTTTTGGTTCTGCCGTTTAGGTCGGACATTTAACCTGTGGACTGTGTTGACATTTTGGCCTGCTGTGTTCGCCCAGCGCTACAGCTCCCAAACCTTCGTTGTTCTCTGCAAACATCATCCTCTCTTGACTGGCTCTCAATTATGGATCCGTCCGTCCTTAAACAAATTGGACTGACACTTTTTAAACACAGCAAATGCTACCTCGGTGGAGGCGTCTACCAGCGCATACGTACATTGGGGCTGTGTAGCAAGCCCCGCACTGCGCGATCCTGTCGTGGTGGACGTCTCCACCGACTTTGGCACAACCTGCCTCCTGCTGTGCCAGCCCGACGCCACTTTTCTTTTTCTGCTTCCTCGTCTCCTCCACTGCCCCTGCCTTCGACCTCGCTGCTGCGGGCTTTGTCTCCTCCTCTGCCATCTTCGCCTTCGCCTTCTGTCCTGGTGGTGCCGCCTTCGCCTTCTGTCCCGCCGGTGCTGCCTTCGTCTTCTGTCCCGCCGGCGCTGCCCTCGTCTTCTGTCCCGCCGGTGCTACCTTTGTCTTCTTCTTCTGTTCCATCGTTGCTGCCTTCGTCTTCTGCCCCGCTGGTGTCGCCTTCGTCTTTTGTCCCGTCGGTGCCGCCTTCTTCGCCACCTCGGCCGCCGCCATATGATAAACTTAAACTATGCCTTTTTAACGCTCAATCAATATGCAAAGATGGCAAAGCTGAGGTCATTGCCGATTTTATCGCTGATGAGCACGTTGACATTGCTTTTATTACAGAGACATGGCTTAACCCCCTTGGTCATGAACCTATACATGCTAGCCTCACTCCGAGTGGTTACAGGCTTGCTTCTTTCCATCGCTCATCTCGAGGTGGCGGTATCGCCATCCTCTACAACGACTCACTCCATTCCCGCCTATCTTTCTCGCAGTCTCTGCCTTTCTCCCATCCTTCTTTCGAGCACGTTGAAGTATCCTTCCAATCCACCCCTCACCCCATCACCTTCTCCTGTGTCTATCGACCTCCACCTAGTTCTGCCAACAAACTCACCACATCCACGTTTCTCTCTGACTTTGACCAACTGCTTGACCACTACTGCCTCTTACCTGGAAATCTCATCATTCTAGGTGACATCAATGTCCACTATGACAACACTCACCGTTATGACACAAGACATATCATCAACTCTCTGTCCAATCACAATATGACTCAACACATTTCTGAACCAACCCATCAAAAAGGTCACATTCTTGACTGGATCATTTCTCGTGATCACCACAATTCAGCTACTAACAACTGCTTAGTTCTTTCTACCCGTCTAACTTCAGCCCTTCCATCTGACCACTCTGCAATTCTCTGTTCTCTTGACATTTCTCCTCCTTCCCGTACCACGCGCACAGTGACTCGACGCAATCTCAAATCTATCGACCTCTCCACATTTTCATCTGATGCCTCCCGTCTCCTTTCTGAAAAGTCACATAACCTTGCCGATGAATTCTATACTACTCTCCACCATCTTCTGGACACTCATGCTCCAGCCACAACCCGTCTTTTACCTGACCGCCCCCCTACCCCCTGGCTCACTCATGAGATTGCCTGTGCAAAACGTGCCCGCCGCAGAGCAGAGCGCCGCTGGCGCAAATCCAAACTCACTGTACACAGGCAACTTTTCCAAGCCTCTAAAACAAAAGTATCCACCCTCATTGCATCTGCAAAAACAAGCTATTTCCAAACCAAAATCCTGAATGCCTCTTCTTCAAAAGAACTCTTTACAACCATGAATCATCTCCTTGGCACACGAAAAGACTTACCTCTCCCAACAAAACATACAAATGAAGAACTCCCATCTGTTTTCTCTAAGTATTTCACCACCAAAATACAAACTCTTCGTGACAGGCTTGACAGGACACCCTGTCAACCATGCCCACCTGACCCTTCCTTCTCTGGCACACCTCTCACTACTTTTACCCCAGTCTCACAAGAAGAAATTTTCAACACAATCAGATCCATGTCGTTCAAAACCTGCGAACTGGATCCTCTTCCAGGTTCTCTCTACTCCGATTGTCTCCCTACTCTCCTCCCATTCATCACTGACATCATCAACACTTCTTTTCAAACTGGAACTGTCCCAGATTCTTTCAAGTCTGCTATTGTTCACCCTCTCCTCAAGAAACACAATTTAGACCCAAATGAACTGAAAAATTACAGGCCTATCTCTAATCTCTCTTTCTTGTCAAAACTCCTTGAAAAAGTCGTCCTCAACCAGCTGAACTCTCACCTGTCTGCCAACAATCTCCTCAATCCTTTCCAGTCAGCCTACCGCCAGTGCCATAGCACTGAAACTGCCCTACTACACATTCTCAACAATCTCCTCCTTGCAACTGATACTGGCAAAGTCTCTCTCCTCACACTCCTTGATCTGTCTGCAGCTTTCGATACCATTGACCATGGTATTCTCCTTTCTAGACTTCATCATACTTTTGGCATATCTGACATTGCTCTCTCCTTTTTCACTTCGTATTTATCAAACAGAAAACAAACTGTTCTCATCAATGGCACTTACTCTCAACCTGCATACCTGACCTGTGGTGTTCCACAAGGATCTGTCCTTGGCCCTGTTCTTTTCACTCTTTATACCTCCCCCCTGTCCACCATCATCAACTCCCACTCTATAAAACACCACTTCTATGCTGATGACACCCAACTTCAAGATAGTGACTCACCTGATAATATACAGCGCCTGTTGACTCGCACCACTGAGTGTTACTCGGACATTAAGAACTGGATGACACACAATAGACTTCAGCTTAATGACGACAAGACAGAAGCTATCCTCATTGGCACCCGTCAGAAACTTTCCCAGCTGCCTCCTCTTTCTCTCCCATTATGTAACACATCAGTCCCAATTTCTGATTCAGCTAAAAACCTTGGTGTCTGCATTGACTCTACCCTGTCCATGAACAACTTTGTTTCTCAAACTGCCAGATCTTGCTACTATCATCTCCATCGTATAAGCCTGATCAGGAAGTATCTCTCTGTCGAAACAACTGCAAAACTCGTTCTCTCCTTCATAATGTCTCGCATTGACTATTGCAATTCACTCCTGTCTGGTCTTCCTGCCTCCACCATTCACATCCTACAGCGCATTCAAAACAATGCTGTACGCCTTGTACTCAAAAAGAAAAAAGCTGACCACATATCTCCTCTCCTGGCACAACTTCACTGGCTCCCTGTATCAAAGCGCATACAGTACAAACTAGACACCATGTGCTACAAAAGCCTCAATAACGCAGCCCCCGATTACCTGTCAAGCCCTCTTGAGATCTATGTTCCCTCACGTACCCTCCGCTCTGCCTCCGATCCTCTGACTCTTCGCTTTCCACGCACTAAGCTCAATACCTATGGTCCACGAGCCTTCTCTGTTTCTGGTCCACTCTCCTGGAACAAACTTCCTCTCTCAGTCCGTCAACAACCTACTTTTGCCTCCTTCAAGTCCGCTCTCAAAACTCACCTTTTCTCCTCTGCATAAAATCCTAACCTCACTCAACCCCCCTCTGCAGCCTGTCTCCGCTCGGAGGGGAATCACTTTGTTTTAATATATAATTGTATATGATGTGCTCTCTGTGGTTTTCCATTGGTTTTATTCTTGCTTTTATTGCTTTTATTCTTTTCTCCCCATTTGTGGCCATGCATGTGTGTGTGTGTGTGTGTGTGTGTGTGTGTGTGTGTGTGTGTGTGTGTGTGTGTGTGTGTGTGTGTGTGTGTGTGTGTGGGGTGTGTGTGTGCGTGCGTGCGTGTGTGCGTGTGTGTCTTTTCGGCGCTTGGATTTGATTTTGTCGAGATTTGCGCTATATAAATATTGTAATTATTATGTATGCATGTGCGTACGTATGTATGTATGTATGTATGTATGTATACGCTTAGATTTATGTATGTATGTATGTATGCATGTATACGCTCAGCTTAGATTTATGTATGTAAGTATGTAAGCATGTATGTATGCATGTATACGCTCATATGTATGTAGGTATGTATGCATGTATACGCTCAGCGCTTAGATTTGATTTTGTCAAGATTTTGCGCTATATAAATAAAATATATTATTATTATTATTATTAATATACTGACGGAAAGCTCTTTGGTGCACCTTTCAGATAATGATGGCGAAAATTAGAAACAAACTGGGTCAAAGCCACCAAATAAAGAAATTTAAGGAAAATGTGTAGGAGAGCACATAAAAACTTTAGAGGCCGTTTTCTCAAAATGGCCGTCATACAACTTAGTGACTTTAAACATACATAACTTCTACATTTTTTTTGAGTACAAGCTTTATTCAAGTACCAAAATAATCAGCAGAATATACACTTTCCAGTGATACGTATATCTCAAAATACCCAAAATGCTAGTAAAGGCTGATTTCGTGGTGGGAGGTCACAATTACATGTAGAGTTTTAAGTAGAACATGGAGAACCCCAAGCTGTTGGGCAGGCTTCGAGGGAGTGGCGGTGGTGGTGGCATATCAAATTTAACACTTTGATGAAAAAAAGGTGAACACATAACACATACAATGTTAAACAAATCACAAATGGACAAATATTATCAAATTAAATCAGTAGGAAGGCAGAAAGGGACAGGAGAGATTTAGCATTTTTAAAATTCAAATACCTGGGAACGATCATTTCATCAGACGGCAGATGCACATCAGAAATAGCCGGCAGAATCGGCCAAGCCAAAACAGCATTCAAGAAGATGACAAGCATTCTTACCAACAAATGCCTATCAATTAACATCAGGAAGAGAGTTCTTGAATGTTATATAGAACCAATACTGTTGTACGGATGTGAGGCGTGGACAGTCAACAAGTAAAGCCAGAACAAGATTGCTGCAGCCGAGATGTGGTTTCTAAGAAGAATGTTGAGAGTTCCATGGACAGCAAAGAAAACAAACGAGACAGTCTTGATGGAGGCAGACACAAGCAGATCACTCATAAGGAAGATTAAGAAAAGACAGGCAACATTTATAGGCTATTTTATGAGGAAAGGGGATTTGGAGCACCTGGTCACAACGGGAAAGCTGGAGGGAAAGAGAGCACCGGGTAGACCCAGGGAGAAAATGCTGGACGGACTTGCAGAATGGCTGGGGATGAGGAGGGTGGGGAAGATGCTAGGGGCAACGAGAGATAGAGACGGTTGGAAGTCCATGGTCGCCAACACCATGCGGCAAGGCACCTGATGATGATGATGATGGTAATTCTTAGTTGAGGTCAGTGTTTCTGCTGATAGTCAATTTTGTTGTTTGTTGTTGTTTTTGTTTTTAGTTTTGTTTCATTTCAGCGTTCTGATTTTCTTCAGCTGCGTGTATGGACTGGCCCACACTGTACAAGCGGTATGTTTCTGCATGGTTTGCATACTCCATCTTGGATGTGGTGCATGCTGGGTATGGCCACATATTCTGTAACCACAAGACGCTGAAGTGATTTACACGATCTTTATAATAATAATAATAATAATAATAATAATAATAATAATAATAATAATAACAATATTTATATAGCGTAAAATCTTGATAAAATTCAAATTTAAGCGCTGAACATACACATATGCACACATGCATACACACACACACACGCACACGCACACATACACATGGCTATAAATGGGGAAAAAGAAGAAAAACAATGGAAAATTATAGAAAACATATCATATACAAATATATATTACAATGTAATTCCACACCGAGTGGAGACAGGCTGCAGTGGAGGTTGGGTGAGGTCAGGATTTTATGCAGAGGAGAAAAGGTGAGTTTTGAGAGCGGACTTGAAGGAGACAAAAGTAGGTTGCTGACGGACTGAGAGAAGAAGTCCGTTCCAAGAGAGTGCGTGTTCGATGTTCTGAATGCCTGTACTCACGAAGGGAAGCTGAGACACCAACAGGTCTGCAACATATGTTGATCAAGGAGATTAGGAAAAATCTCCATCCTTTACTTTATCAGGCGGCAGGTACCCACTCAGATAGAACTGATCCCCAGATCTACTGACTGAAACATTGATGTCTTACCCACTCAGATAGAACTGATCCCCAGATCTACTGACTGAAACATTGATGTCTTACCCACTCAGATAGAATTGATTCCCAGATCTACTGACTGAAACATTGATGTCTTACCCACTCAGATAGAATTGATTCCCAGATCTACTGACTGAAACATTGATGTCTTACCCACTTGACTACCGTGGTCGTGCCAGTCGTGATTTCAACACTTGTAACACCTTGCCCTCTTGTGCTTGTTGCTGGCGCTGTGTTGCCAGAGTCCACATGTACAGGACGGGCTGAGTGCCGACTGGAGTGGTGCCATAAACACCACCATGGTCACATGCACCTGGTCTGACAACTGAACACCACTGAGGGGTATCATGGTACTCAAGCCAAACGACAGCCAGCCCACAGCTTCGGTCAAGGCTACTCTGACCAAACACCGGACCGAAGAATACACAGACCTCTTATCAGGATCCACTAAAATTTGGTTCCTGGGTGTTCGTCTGGAGATCATGACTTGACCGGCTGCAACCACTAAGCTTATGGTAAAGTTGAATACCACGATGACCGTGAACCATCTGAAGTGCTGATGACCGATGTGGCCATCAAATAAAGCCATACGACACAGACCAGACTGACCATCCAGGCCCCAGTGGGACAGTCCAGGGATAAATGGTATCACTGACAACAGCACTCCAACAGACCACATCACTGAACAAACTGCTGCTTTAGAACATGGATTGAACTTCCACCTAGCCACAGAAGAATACAGGACCATGACATGATCCAGTGTCATGAACCAGAGCATCAGAACAGACACCTCAATGGACAGAAGGAACAGAAAACCAGACAACCTACAAGTCACACTGTGGGTCCAGGTCTTCTCGAAATAGATATATTTTGTTTGGAAGACTTCGTTAGCAACACACACTATGCTAGTGTGAATCCCCATACAGATTTTGGCAAACTGGAAATGGCCAGCTGATGTGATGAATTTATCTGCGTAAATTGTTTTGGCTACAGACGAGATCATCAAACAAAGCAAATTCCCTGCACTGGAAAATACACAGCTGGACCAAAAGAAAAGCTTGTGGAGATTAGTCGGCAACAATGTCGTACAGGAAAAGAACATGGCTTCCGGTGATACACACTTTGTTTGATTGGAGCTTTGATGAAATAAATTATTACAGCAAAATCTAAAATTAGAGGCAAAGACATTTTTCAAATGATGTAGATCTGACATTAATGTTAAAGAGAAATCATCCACAGGAACCCCTCTTAAGTCTAAGTCAGTCATATGTGGCATGTTTTTAAAACCAGAACATCCGATCAACGCAGCAGCGGAATAAGATAAATTCAGAAATTTCAGCTGAGGCATATGCATTAAGAAGACGTTGTCAAATATTGACAGGCTAGTTTTTGATAAATCCACTTGTTTTAATGGGTAATACACGTTCAATGATTTACTGGTCATTGACAAGAGAGGATTGTTGGCTAAAATCAGAACCCGTAAATTCCACAGTTGTAACAGCACAGTCATGTTGATAGTCTTGATGTGGTTCTCGGTCAGATCGAGCCACTGCAAGTTTGCGAGATTTACCTGTTGTATGTCAACTAAAGAACAGCGAGAGAGCCTGAGATGAATGAGATATCTATTAGTGCTGACAGTAGTTAGCGTCATCCCAGAGCCTTCAGCATCTAAATATCGAAGTTGAGGGAAGAGGTCAGCAGAGAAAGGTTGTGGACACAGGAAAGAAAGACCTTGACATCCACAGCCTTGAGGACAGGTCATGTCACACAGCCTTTCGTCATCACGATATGGGCACTGACTCCAGCCATCACACAGATGATCTCCATGCACACACACTCTGGATGCTCGACACTGGTAGAAACCAGGACACCTCAGTGTTTCACAATCTTGCTCATCCTCGCCATAAGTACAGTCAGAAAATCCGTTACATCGTGTGTAGACAGGGAGACAGTACATCCAGTCTTGTGTACATCGATAATGAGTGTCAGGACAACACAAGTCAACTTCCATCACCTGCTGAGTGAAGTAACCTGTGCCATCCAAGTTGATGAAAAGTCGCTGCTGTCTGTTTGCTTCAGCGGGAGAGAGAGCCAAACTTGTCTTACAACAGAACTCGTCACCATCGTCCACACAGTCCACGTGTCCATTGCAACGTTGGCTGTTCCCAACACACTGACCGTTGGAGCACTGAAAGCCATCACATGAAGGGTGCTCACAGAATGACTCGTCGCTGTTGTCTGGACAGTCCTGTCTGAAGTCACACACCAGGGTATGAGGCACATTCGTGAGGTCGTCGTCACATCTGAACGTGGCAGTCGTGCATGCTGGACTTTTCCTCCCGAGACCCATAGTATTGTTGCTGGCCACGTAAGTGAAGGAAGACGCACACAACTGTGAGGATTTCATCTTTCCACAGGGACTGTTGGGATGGCATGACAAAAAGGAATGGATCACGTGAGTATCCAAACACTCCATCAAGACCTGTTGTGTGTGTGTGAGGGTGGGCGCCAGGCGCTGTAAGTCAGGAAAGTCCGCCAGTATGTCAGGACCCGCCTTTTCTGAAGGAGCCGGTCTTTCACACACAATGCCATCCTCTTCCCGAAGAAACCTCATGATATATTTTAGCCAACTATCACCCGTAAACACTTGAATATCAAAGTACATAGACTGACGTCGTCTCACAGACTTGTACGAACCCTTAGAGGCGATGTGATCTATGTTGTAGATGATTGTGTTGTCTGACCATTGGCGGAACTTGCTGTACATGATGGGCACAGTGTTCAAACCTGTACTAAAACACTCTATGCCATTTAATGACTCACTGCCTGAATATGTACCGATGAAGACGGAAAAAGAGTATACAAATTGAATGAAAGTGTAAAGGAAATCTTCCAGTTCCTTTTTCGTTTTCAATGACGCCACTTTGCCACCTACCTTGAGACACTGAAGAGCTGCCTTTTGGGTGGGTAAATACTCGTGAAACACAACGTACTGAAAACACTTATCATTCGAAGCCACCAAACCCTGACAGTCAGGATTACTGAAAGGACAGTGTTCTGTTTCGTCCTGTCCATCTTCACACTCTATCCTCAGGTTACAGTCCAGGTGGCGCTTAAACTTCGAATAGTGGTCTACAGAACAGTTGAACAGACCACTCGGCATCTTTTGTGGATACTCAGATTTAGAGTGGAACGAAAAGCGTAGTGTCTGGTAGGTTTCTGTCTTTTTGAACCGGAATTGTGCTGATACAAAGTGAAAATAAATGTGAAGAATGGATGTGTGGAAGACATGTGTCATGGTGTCGAATTTGCTGGTGCACACACGCATAGTTCTTTGCTGAGCTGCGTTCGGGTCTCTCGAAATCACTTGTAAACACGGGGTCTTTTGATTATAGCTGTAAGCTGCCAGAAAGCTTATCATGATGGCAGAAGCTGGGGATGCTTTCAGTTCTGCAGAAGCATTGAAGGAGGTGTGGACAGCATACACCACATGGGGAACAATCACGTAGCCAGTATGTGCTGATGTAGATCTCACGATAAAATTACGTTCTTCAATGGCCTCAATCCTAATAGTCACTGGTGGGACGTTCTTGTGGTAAAAATACATTTCGTTGTTGAACGAGTCAAACACCGTGTCGTTGGGTGAGTGAGAATTACATCGAATATAGACGTACTTGTGTGATTTTGTGAACACGACTGTTTCCCATGGACTGGACTGGCAGAAGTAGGATAAACGTTGAACATGCGCACGTGCGAACAGACCTGATGCCACCTGCACGTGCAGGTAACAGAAGACCGAAGACTCCTCACATATCCCGTATCTGACACCCACCTTCACAAAACGCCTATAGCTTCCGACTGGACATCTTGGTAAGTCATCTCGAACCATCGTCACGTTGGTGTTGCTCAGATTGTCCACACCAGGGCAAAGGTCAGTCACCTTCAGGTCAGCATCACCAATGCTGACGAAAATACTGTTTATGCTTCTGCCGTCTACGATGGCATGAGCATTGACACTCGTCCGAAACAAAAATGTACAACAATGCATTTCATTGGTAAATATGACCTATAACAAGCTTTTGACCTCAAAGTTTCATAACGAATAATTGATAATATAGTCACTGATTATAATTTTATGAGGACTGAATTGGGCTTGTCATTAAAACTGTACGAATAAACATACGCAAACTAATTATACACGTGAACTAGTCATTAATTTAGTACATGTGAACCAGTCATTAATTTAGTACATGTGTTAATTCAGTACATGTGAACCAGTAATTAATTCAGTACATGTGAACCAGTCATTAATTTAGTACATGTGAACCAGTCATTACTGTAGTACATGTGAACCAGTCATTAATTCAGTACATGTGAACCAGTCATTAATTCAGTACATGTGAACCAGTCATTAATTTAGTACATGTGAACCAGTCATTAATTTAGTACATGTGAACCAGTCATTAATTCAGTACATGTGAACCAGTCATTAATTCAGTACATGTGAACCAGTCATTAATTTAGTAGTAATATCAGTAGCAGTAGTATCGACAACATCGGGTATCATGGCATTTATTGATTAGCTTTGTTTTGTTTTTATTTTTGGTTTTGGCGCTCTTTCTTTCTTTTTTGTTGTGTTTTTAGTTTGTTTGTTTGTTTGTTTGTTTGGAGTGGCATGCTGCTTTGAAGCCATGGTCCATCTGTAACTCCTATTTAGTGCAATAAAACATTTCTAATACCCTGTTAAATGCATGTTCGTTTACACACTTTGTTATGATAATAGGTTTTGTCATTTGCATATAATGTATGCATGTATGTATGTATGTACGTACGTACATACGTATGCACGTGTGTATGTATTATGTATGTATGTATGCGTAGATGGATGGATGGATGGATGGATGGATGGATGGATGGATGGATGGATGTTATGTTATGTTAATAATCATACATAATATGATATATGTTGTAAACCATTCTGATGTAAACAAAAGGACTGAAATACACCAGTTACAGCAACAACAACAACAACAATAATGATAATAGTAATAATGGTAATAATAGTAATATAATGATGATGATAACAATAATAATAATGATATTAATAATAATAGTAATAATGTAATAATAATAATAATATTATTAATAATAATAGCAATAATGTAATAATAATAATAACAATAGTAATAATGTAATAATAATAATGTAATAATAATAATAATATAATAATAATAATAATAATAATAATAATGATAGTAAAAATATATAATAATAATAATAATAATGATAATGATAATAATAATAATAATATATAATAATAATAATGATAATAATAATAATGATAATAATAATAATATAATAATAATAATATAATAATAATAATAATAATGATAATAAAAATATAATGATGATAATAATGATAATGATAATAATGTATAATAATAATAATGATAATAATAATAATGATAATAATAATAATATATAATAATAATAATATGATAATAATAATAATAATGATAATAATAATAATAGTAATGATAATAATGATAATAATAATAATAATAATAATAATAATGATAATAATAATAATGATAATAAAATAATGATAATAATAATAATATATAATAATAATAATAATAATAATAATAATAAATAACAACAATAATAATAATAATAATAATAATAACAACAACAACATAATAATGATAATAACAATAATAATAATAATAATAATAATAATAATAATAATAGTAACAACAACACAATAATAATAATAATAATAATAATAAAATATAATAATAATAACAATAATAATAATAATAAGAAGAAGAAAACAACAACAATAATAATAATAATAATAAAAATATAATAATAATAATAATAATGATAATAAAAAATATAATAATAATAATAGTACAAAGAATGGCCATTAATGCCAGTACCAACACCAACAGAAAAAAAATGTCCAATCACTCCACGGTACTGGAGAGAAGCACAGCTGGTATATTATCCATTGCATTTCTTCCAGATGTATATCTTTTTGCTCAGGTCCTTGTTCATGGCGTTTTCCTTTCAATTCCATCAGAGACAGTATTTCTGACTTATTATCATCATGCGGCGTCCTGCACGGAGTTGGCGATCACCCCCCCCCCCTCCCACCAATATGTCCCTGCAAGCACATCTCCCACCCTTTCTGTCTTCATCCACTCCGCAAGTCCATCCAACATTTTCTCCCTGGGTCTATCTGGTGTTTTTTTTCCAGCTTTCCTGTTGTGACTAGGTGCCCTAATTTCTTTTGATTCATAAAATTTCCTACCATCATTATCATTAGGTGCCCTGCCCATGGCGTTGGCGATCATGGACTTCCATCTGTCTCTATCTCTCGTTACCCCAAGCATCTCCCCCACACTCCCCGAACCCAGCCACTCTGCAAGTCCGTCCAGCATTTTCTCCCTGGGTCTACCTGGTGCTCTCTTTCCCTCCAGCTATCCCGTTGTGACCAGGTGCTCCAAATCCCCCTTCCTCATAAAATGGCCTATAAATGTTGCCTGTCTTTTCCTAATCTTCCTTATGAATGATCTACCTGTGTCTGCCTCCATCAAGACTGTCTCGCGTGTTTTCTTTGCTGTTCATGGAACTCTCAACATTCTTCTTAGAAAACCACATCTCAGCTGCCTCAATCTTGTTCTGGCTTTGCTTGTTGACTGTCCACGCCTCACATTCGTACAACAGTATTGGTTCTATATAACATTCAAGAACTCTCTTCCTGATGTTAATTGATAAGCATTTGTTGGTAAGAATGCTTGTCATCTTCTTGAATGCTGTTTTGGCTTGGCCGATTCTGCCGGCTATTTCTGATGTGCATCTGCCGTCTGATGAAATGATCGTTCCCAAGTATTTATATTTATCAACCTGTGTCAAGGTTTTGTGCCATTTGCTGTTATTTTGCATGAGCGGATTTCATGTTTTTTACTGATCACTATGACTTCAGTCTTCCTGCTGTTTAGTTCCAGCCCCTTACCTTTGTTTTTGTATTTCCTATAAATATTACTGATCTTTTTCTTATGCCCTGTACATGTTGCTTGTCTTTTCTTAATCGTCTTCATTAATGTTCTTTTTGTTCGCCTCTTTCAAGGCTGTCTCGCTTGTGTTCTTTGATGTTCATGGAACTCTTAACATTCTTCTCAGAAACCGCATTTCAACTGCCTCAATCTTGTTCTGACTTGCGTTTTGACGAAATCACCAACCACGGTGGAGGAAGTCAGGCGGTAAACGTAGGACTTTAAATCCTGGGTTTGATCCGTCTTGACACCTCGACCTGGTGGGTATAGGGTGGAGATTTTACCTGTCTCCCAGGTCAAAATGAGATCACATCTTCAATTCCCTTTCGTGCGTACACGGATGCAGATTATCACATACGCACGTTAAAGATCCTCTAACTTACGTCGGTGGCTTAAGGTAATGACAACACCCAGAATTCACACCCACCAGTGATGCAGACTGTACAACACAGTGGATTGTGTTCAGGTCGCCTAACAGCTTGAGTTCTCAGTGTTCTGCTTTAAATTCTCATGATGAGCAAAGTTCAGTGAGTTCGCATGAGTTTGAGACAGAGCTCTACCCCATCAGTTTCAGTTTCAGTTTCAGTTTGTCAAGCCTGCATCGGACTGGCCAGCCACACCTGGCGCTGCACCAGAATAAACACCCAGAGCGCAACTCCATAGTCTTCCGAGACTGAAGGACGCCTATGATGGTGTCTAGTTTGTACTGTATGCGCTTTGATACAGGGAGCCAGTGAAGTTGTGCCAGGAGAGGAGATATGTGGTCAACTTTTTTCTTTTTGAGTACAAGGCGTGCAGCATTGTTTTGAATGCGCTGTAGGATGTGAGTGGTGGAGGCAGGAAGACCAGACAGGAGTGAATTGCAATAGTCAATGCGAGACATTATGAAGGAGAGAACGAGTTTTTTCGCAGTTGTTTCCACAGAGAGATACTTCCTGATCAGGCTTATACGATGGAGGTGATAGTAGCAAGATCTGGCAGTTTGAGAAACAAAGTTGTTCATGGAGAGGGTAGAGTCAATGCAGACACCAAGGTTTTTAACTGAATCAGAAATTGGGACTGATGTGTTACATAATGGGAGAAAAAGAGGAGGCAGCTGAGAAAGTTTCTGACGGGTGCCAATGAGGATAGCTTCTGTCTTGTCATCATTTAGCTGAAGTTTGTTGTATGTCATCCAATTTTTGATGTCCAAGTAACACTCAGTGGTGCGAGTCCTGAGGTCCTACCTAGCCTATGGAGGAGATCCCAAATGATCATGGTCCAGGTCTCAAGCCTGCACATAGACCCAAAAGCTGGCAAGGTCCTGAGGGACTACCTAACCTATGGAGGAGATCCAAAATGATCATGGTCCAGGTCTCAAGCCTGCACATAGACCTAAAAGCTGGCAAGGTCCTGAGGTCCTACCTTACCTATGGAGGAGATCCAAAATGATCATGGTCCAGGTCTCAAGCCTGCACACAGACCCAAAAGCTGGCGAGGTCTTGAGGTCCTACCTAGCCTATGGAGGCGATCCAAAATGACCATGACTCAAACCTTAAGCTTGCATAGGAACCCTGTGTTGTCTAAGCCACAGCTGTCGTGTGATGGAGATCTGGAATGACCATGGCCCAAGCCTTGACCCTGCACATAAACCCACGAGCTGGACAGGTATTGAGTTCCTACCTTGAAATAGTGACCAGCTTGGGGACTGAACCCAGAACCCTTCATTATGACCATGGCGCTCTAACGGTTGAGTTAATAGGCCATCTATTGACCTGTCTAATGCTGGTTGGTCTAGGTGTAGTGTAGTGTAGTGTAGTGTAGTGTAGTGTAGTGTAGTGTAGGTAGTGTAATGTAGTGTCACTAGTGTAATGTAGTGTAGTGTAGTGTAGTGCAGTGTAGTGTAGTGCAGTGTAGTGTAGTGTAGTGAAGAGTAGTGTAGTGTAGTGTAGTGTAGTGCAGTGCAGTGCAGTGTAGTGTAGTGTAATGTAGTGTAGTGTTGTGTAGTGTAGTATAGTGTAGTGTAGTGTAGTGAAGAGTAGTGTAGTGGAGTGTAGTGTAGTGCAGTGCAGTGCAGTGCAGTGTAGTGTAGTGTAGTGTAGTGTAGTGTAATATAGTGTAGTGTAGTGTAGTGTAGTGGAGTGCAGTGTAGTGTAGTGTAGGGCAGGGCAGGGCAGGACAAAGCAATGCAGTGCATCGCATTGTATCGTATCGTATCGTATCGTATCGTATAGTATCGTATCGTATTGTACTGTATTGTATCGTATCATATTGTATTGTATCGTACTGTATTTTTATTGTATCGTATCGTATCGCATTGCATTCCATTATATTGTACTGTACTGTATTGTATCGTATCGCATTGCATTCTATTGTATTGTACTGTATTGTATGGTATTGTATTGTTCTGCACTGTACTGTACTGTCACAACAAGTTTACCATGTAAAATTCGAGATATTCTTCCAGGAGAGAGCACGTAGCTACACCCATTTTACATATACTTTTTCTGTGTATGTATGTTTTTGTGTATCTATGAAAGTACATTTAATTATTTTTACAGAAAATGGCCAGGGTCCGTTTCCTTTACTGCCAAGAGTACTGTGAAGTGATGTGAATACATGCTGTACACAGATCGGATTACCGTAAAGTTCCGGCTATTGGGCGCACCGGTACATAAGGCACACCCACTAAATTATAAAAAAAATCTGAACTTTATTCACACATAAGCCGCACTGGTTTATAAGCCGCACTTTTTCAATGGCCAGATCGATCGTCTTCAACGTGAAGGCTGCTTCGTATGCATTACGTCGCGTTTTCGGCATGATGAGGTGTACGCTTGAGCAGAGCAGATCTGAAAACCGACCCATATGCTTCAATGTGTGCGGATTTGATTTAACAGTTAACAGTTAACTCTTTTACGTGAACAATTAACGCTTTAATATGGAGCTCACCGAAAAATTCATGAACGATAAACACGATTTTGGTGAGTTAATAATATAATAATAATATACAATATTTTGTATAGCGCAAAATCTTGATAAAATCAAATCTAAGCGCTAAAACAGACACACACGCACGCACGCACGCACACACACGCACGCACGCACGCACACACGCACACACACACACGCACACGCACACGCACACGGCTATAAATGGGGAGAAAGAATAAAAGCAATGGAAAATTGCAGACTAACCGACTAGTTTCTTTTGACCCTCCACAAAAACAAAACAAAACGAAACAAAAATCAGTTAAGAGTTAGAAATGCGTTGCCCCATCAGCAAGGCGTGATCGTAGTTCTCTCTCCTGGCCTTCTCCTTGTCGACATGCTGATTGAGGTGGCTGTACTCATCCCCGTTTTCTTCAGCTAAGAATATACGAGAACGTGACGCTCCTGGGATCGGGAAAAATTGCAGAAATAAGCCGCATCGTTTTATAAGCCGCAGGGGTTAAAGCTGGGGAAAAAAGTCGCGGCTAAAAGCCCGAACTTTACGGTGCAAGTCTCACGGCAATAGTTTACACGCATTTCAGTGACTGTCTTTGAGAAGATCATTTTTGTGCGGACTTGAAAGTTGGATAAGGACGGAGCGTGACGTACGCTGAAAGGCGAGTAAGTTTCAGAATGATGCAGCAGAATGAGAGAAATCTGTGGGGAACCAAGTTTCTTTCACTTAAAGGGGAGAGTTGGAAACACCCGTTCATCAGGCAGGGGTGTACATTCCAAAATGTTTAAAAAGAAAAAGATGGAAAAATATTTCACACACACACACACACACACACACACACACACACACACACACACACACACACACACACACACACACACACACACACACACACACACACACACACACACACACACACACATACATATACACACATATTTTTATACATGTATGTATGTATGTATACATACATCCAAGGATGTCGTTGGCTGCTTCGGTCACGGCAGTGTTGAAGTTGTTGATCAGAGTGTCTACTTCGGTGTCCATATTGTCAAGGACGAGAAGAGGTGCAAACTTCCCTCCTATCGTTGCTTGGAAGTTTTCAACTATGTTGGGGTCTTTGAGCTTCTCAAGATTGAACTTAATTCTTATGTTGCCCTGTTTCTTCATCCTCTGGAGGCGGAGTTTGAAGGTCATCATTACAAGCTCATGATCGCTTCCAATGTCGGCTCCTGGAAAGCTCCTGGTCTTTGCGATGTTAACACTTGACTGGAAGCGTCTTTTAACCATGATGTAGTCGATCTGACTGTGGTATTTTTCTCCTGGGCTGTGCCATGCCCAGCGTCTAGATGGTTTGTGTGGACCGAACGTGTTCACCACCTTCAGGTCGTTGTAATTGGCGAATTCTAGGAGCCTCAAACCTCTTTCGTTGGTCTCAGGGTTGCAGTATTGGCCACATATCCCTTTCCAGTTATTGTGTTCATCCTCTCCAATCTTCGCATTCCAGTCGCCCTGTACTATAATGATGTCTTTCTTCGGCGTTTGATCTACGATTTCCTGCAGTTGATCATAGAAATCTTCGACAGCCTCGTCATCGTAGTCAGTTGTTGGGGCATAAGCTTGGATGACGGTGATGTTAAAAGGTGAAGCCTTAAGCCGAATAGTAATGAGTCTGCTAGAGACTGGTCGGCATCCCATGATGGCATTCACAGTGTCTTTGTGAATGAGGAATCCAACTCCATGTTCATGTTTGTCTTCACTGCCACTGAAGTAGAGTTTGTGGCCTTCTGGGCTAGACGTTTCTCCGAGGTTTTTCCATCGTACCTCACAGAGCCCAAGGACGTTCCATCTGTATCTCTTCATTTCTTGTGTTAGTTCTGCAACTTTTCCTGCTGCTCTCAGCGATCTCACATTCCAGGTGCCGATAGTAACATTTTTTCTTGTACGTATGGATTTTGGTCCACCAGTCACATACTTTTCACCTCCGCCCTGATGGCCAGCGACGGAAGGCTCGGTCCTTGTTCCGGGCGACGACCGGGCCGGTATGGATTGAGTTGCGGTTGTAATCTTCATTTAGTGTGTCTTGGGCAATGTCGCATGGCGGAGCCCATCCTTCTCCATGCCAGACCACAGCCGACTTCCTCCATCTAGGTGGTTCGCCTTGGTCATGAACACATAGCCGTTGAGTTCCTTGCGGAACTTCGTCCGCCTTGGCCGGTAACCTGCATCGTGGAGGTTATTCGCCCAGTGATGCAGTGTTAACATCACCCCCTCACATGGTTTGGCATGCCTGCTGAGGCGAGGTCCCAGGGTGTGGCGCTTGGAGCCAGCACGTGAGAGATTTAGAGGATGGACGAGGACCAGTGATGCCCGTCCACCCTACCAGGTAGAGTGCAGCAGCCAGACATCAAAGGTACTACCTCTATCCAGAGCCCCCTACAAAGATACCCTGGGTCATGGAAGAAGTACTAAAGCTGAGCGACAAACGCAGAGAACTAAAGCAAAAGAAGAGTACGGATGAAGGTGCTAAACTATACAGAAAAGCCAACCAACAAGTTAAAGAAGGCATGAGGAAAGCAAAGGAAACATGGATTGAAGAACAATGCCAAGATATCGAAGCAAACCTGCAGAAAAATAACAGCAAGAAAGCCTACCAGCTTGTGAAAGGACTAGCAAGCTCAAAACAAGGCAGAACACTACCATACAGAACAAAGCAGGGAAATGTCTCACAGAAGATCAAGAGATTCTGCAGAGGTGGACAGAGTACTGCTCCGAATTATACACACACACAACAACAGGAGATCCCAAGGTGCTAGACGTTCCTCCACCAACCAACAACGACAGCTACCCCATCGTGCTGAAGAAGTTGAAGCTGCAGTAAAATCATTGAAGAAAGGCAAGTCGGCAGGAGTGGACAACATTCCCTCAGAACTGGTCCAGGCAGGAGGAGAGCCCATGATAGATATGTTACTCATCATCTGCAATAAGATCTGGCGGACAGGTGAGTGGCCAACACCTTGGACCCAGTCCCTGATCATCACTCTCCGGAAGAAAGGCAACCTACAACTGTGTCAAAACTACCGTACCATCAGCCTGATCAGCCATCCAAGTAAGGTCATGCTAAAAATCCTTCTGAGTAGACTGAAGCCACAAGCTGAGGAGATAATAAATGAAGAGCAGGCAGGTTTCAGACCAGGAAGAAGTACCACAGAGCAAATTTTCAACCTCAGATTGCTCTGTGAGAAATACCTGCAACACCAGCAAGGCCTTTACCACGTCTTCGTGGACTTCAAGAAGGCATTCGACAGAGTTTGGCATGCAGCCTTGTGGGCAACCATGAGGCTGTACAACATCAATGCCAACCTGATCAGAACCATAGAATGCCTCTACGAAAAGGCGACCAGTGCAGTCTACCATGACAACAACATAGGAGAATGGTTCCGAACCACAGTTGGAGTACGCCAAGGATGCCTGCTCTCCCCCACTCTCTTTAACATCTTCTTAGAGAGAATAATGGCTGACGCACTTGAAAACCACGAGGGAACAGTCAGCATCGGAGGTAGAACAATCACAAACTTGCGTTTTGCCGACGACATTGACGGACTAGCTGGGCAAGAGCAAGAGCTAGTCAGCTTGATAAAACATCTTGATGAGGCCTCCACAGCATATGGCATGCAGATCAGTGCAGAGAAAACCCAGTTGATGACAAATAATACCAATGGCATCAGCACTGACATTACCATAGACAACAAGAAACTTGAGACCGTCCATAGATTTAAATATCTGGGAGCTATAGTATCAGATGAAGGATCAAAGCCCGAAGTACTTTCCAGGATTGCCCAGACCACAGCTGCAATGACCAAGCTAAAAGTCATCTGGAACGACAAGAATATCGCAATCGGCTCCAAGATCAGACTGATGCGTTCCCTGGTCATGTCAATATTTTTGTATGCATGCGAAACATGGACCATAACAGCAGACATTGAAAGAAGGATACAGGCAATGGAGATGAGATGCTTCCGCAAACTCCTTGGTATCTCGTACAAAGATCATATAACCAATAAGGAAGTGAAAACCCGAATCGAAAACGCCATCGGGCCGTATGAAGACCTCCTGACCTCAGTGAAAAGACGCAAACTGAGGTGGTACGGGCACGTCACACGATCATCTGGACTGGCCAAGACCGTCTTGCAGGGAACAGTTCAGGGAGGGAGACGAAGAGGCAGACAGAGAAAAAGATGGGAAGACAATATCAGAGAGTGGACTGGCCTTGAATGGAATATCATTCTGCGGAAAGCTGAGGACCGTGAGGAGCAGAGGAAGTTGGTTGCAAAATCTTCAGTGGTGCCCCAACGGTCAACCAGACTACGGGACTGATGATGATGATGATGATGATGATACATACATAGACAGATAGTTAGATACGAGTATATAGATAGATAGATAGATGATAGATAGATAGATAGATAGATAGATAGATAGAGAGGTCGGTAGGTAGATAGATAGACATATAGATAGATAGACAGATAGATAGATAGATAGACAGACAGACAGATAGATAGATAGATAGACAGACAGATAGATAGATGGATAGATAGACAGACAGCTAAACAGATAGATAGATAGGTAGGTAGACAGATAGATAGATAGGAAGGTAGATAGATAGACAGATAGATAGATAGTTAGATAGACAGATAGATAGATAGATAGACAGATAGATAGATAGATAGATAGATAGATAGATAGATAGATAGATAGATAGATAGATAGATAGATGGGGGGTGTCTAAATAATACAGTACAGATAGAACAGATAGACATAAACTGACCGGAATTAAAGCAAAATGAAAGCTGAAAATGCAAAGCAACAGAAAGCAGGTACATTTTTTAAAACAACCAGAACAGCCTTAAAACATTGACCAAATGTGTATGTGACGTCGCAGTAAAGATGGCTGCCATCACAGAACAGTAGACAAACAAAGGAGTGTAAGGAGTAGGCCTACTTTTTTTTCTTTTTTTTTCTTTTCTTTCTTTTTTTTTTTTTTTTTTTTGGCATGCCAGAGCAAAATCCTACAGAAATTCACCTGGTTGCTGTGAACGGTGTAATGAGCAGGCAGGAAACAGGGGCTATCAACATGATGTAGTGCGTTCACAGAGGGGCGTACGAAGTTTTAGGACGAGTCTCATGAAGGGTGTTTACATTCATCAATAACAGAAGCCCACATTGCACGCTTTGAAGGTTTAATTTAACAGGATACACGCTGCAAACTTCGTGATATGGCTGTGGAAATAACAAATCTATGCTGTAACGTGATCTTGGGTGGAAAGTCTGATACAAATGATCTTGCTTTGCTGATACGTTTATCGTTGAATTTTGCTGAAAACATACAAATAGATTTAAAACAAGCAAATAAACAAACAAACAACCAACTCAAATTTGAGACTGTATAAATCAAATGACTTTGTATTGTTTAAAAAGCATAAAATACATGAGTAGATATGCTGTATGCATGTGAGTTTTGCTCAGTCCATTGTATATTATAAATCTTGTTCAGTTTTCTCAATGATATCTTAATAACATTCAGCAAACATTGTCTTTATTTGTGTTTTGTCAAAAACGAAGTAAAAATAAGTTTGAAAAAAAAAATCCTGGGTGGCATTTTCTTCGTAGCCTCGTGGAATGTCTTGACTGTTCAAGCAAGGCCATTTGGGGCTGGATGGTACAGGAAGACCAGAGCATATTGAATGCCGATTACTTTCACGAAAGTTTGGAACTCGGTGCAGATGACAGTAGAAGCAATATCTGTATCAGTTGTGTCTGTGTTACAAAGATACCTTTAGACGGCAAGTGGACTTCTGTTTAGTGTTCCTGTCATCGTTTATACTTCAGTCTACTTACAATGTGGACCTGCACCCAAGAGGAACATGTTTCCCATTGATGGTTGTGCAATGTTGTTCACATGAATTCTTGACTAAGGGTTCCCCAAGCCATTTCCAAGGATGGAGCTGAGCTCTCCATTGCTTGTGACAAACCCTATAGCAGGCTTCACACTTTTTAATTCTAGTTTCCATACCATGATCAATAACTGACCACAACACGTACGATCGCACAAGGTATATCATGTTGGATCATCATCATCATCATCAGGTGCCCTGCCGCATGGCGTTGGCGATCATGGACTTCCATCTGTCTCTATCTCTCGTTGCCCCTAGCATCTCCCCCACCCTCCTCGTCCCCAGCCACTCTGCAAGTCCGTCCAGCATTTTCTCCCTGGGTCTACCTGGTGCTCTTTCCCTCCAGCTTTCCTGTTATGACCAGGTGCTCCAAATCCCCCTTCCTCATAAAATGGCCTATAAATGTTGCCTGTCTTTTCCTAATCTTCCTTATGAGTAATCTACTTGTGCCTGCCTCCATCAAGACTGTTTCGTTTGTTTTCTTTGCTATCCATGGAACTCTCAACATTCTTCTTAGAAACCACATCTCGGTTGCCTCAATCTTGTTATCATATTGGTTATACCTAAATAACACGAACGAGCAGAAAGATCCCTCAGTCAATACAACGCATAGCTTCCTCTGCCTATCAACATGATTAACATAATGTCTCTTTTGTCATAGCTCCTCCAGGCTATCGACCACCTCCGAGGAGGTACTATGGGCTGCAGTGAGGAAGTTCAACACAAGGCAAAGGCTGATCAACATCGTCCAGCAACTGTACTCCATGGCAACCAGTGCGGTACTTCACAGGGTGCTATTGGACATGATTCCATACTTCCAGTGGAGTTACGCAGGGCTGCCATCTATCTCCCACACTTTTCAACAGATTTCCGGAATACATTTTGACAGTTCACGATCAGGTCAGCACTGGAGGAAAAACCATCACGAACTTTCCTTTTGCATATAACGTGACAGGCAGCGAGCAAGAACTTGGCAAACTACTTAATTAAAACCCTTTCGCATCTGCACTACTAGATGTAAAGCTTGCTCCTAGTATTCACATTCGAATGTAGCACAGCGTCAGTACAAAGTCTTTCAGTAGTGAATGGAAAGTTCCTTGCCTCCCAGAATGCTCGTACTATTTTTAGAACATTCCAACGAGACTGACTAAGATTCTAACCACACGCGCGATAAGACAGCAAGGCCAGTAGTGATGGAAATTCCCCACACATGTGCCGGAAAAGGTCGGGCGATCTCAACCACTACGAATGGATCGGCACATTCTTCCTCAGGGCAGTTACGGGCTTTGTGAACAGCTAATACTGATCAGACATGGACAAGACATGGCATGGAAATCAGCACCGAGAAGACCAAGTAAATAGCTGGCCACACCACCACCATCACTGCTGATATAAAACTTCCTTGGATTGAGGCTAGGAACTGTTCAACAATTTACTTACCTGAAATCTACTATCAGCAAAAAGGAATCCAAAACAGAAATCCTGTCAAGATCAGCAGACATCATCAGCACTGTCCTGGCTAAAATCCATATCCACAAGATATATAGGCATCCTTCAGTCTCGGAAGACTATGGAGTTGCGCTCTAGGTATTTATTCTGGTACAGCGTCGGGTGTGGCTGGCCAGTCCGACGCAGGAATAACAGTCCCTGTGGCAGAGGGCACAGATGAAGTCTGATGCTGGTCTGTCTGCCTGGGCTGCAGCCTTTCTTCTCATTCTCTTTTCCTCGTGCTGTTGAGCGAGTGTCTCTTCGAACTTGGAGAGACCTTTCTGCACAGTCTGTCTCCAGGTTGACCGTTCGAGGGCTGTTGCTTCCCAGTTGTTCTGGTCGATGTTCAAGGCTTTTAGGTCCCTCTTGCACACGTCTTTGAATCGCAGCTGTGGTCTGCCTGTGGGACGAAAGACAAAAACATTTCCGTTAAACACAAGACCTGGCAATTTTATGCACTAACATATTCCATCTACCTATATGCATGTGAGACATGGACGCTCACAGCGAATTTAGAAAGACGAGTCCAAGGCATGGAATGAGGTGCTATAGCAAGATACTCAACAGCAGATGTATTGATTCTATAACCAATGAATAAATGCGCCAAATCATCAAACAGCAAGCTGGTCCATACGAAGATTTATTCACATCATATAAGAAAAGAACCAAGTTCCATATGGCCATGTAACAAGATTCAAAGGCCTTACTAAATCAGAATTGTTCATGGTGCCAGACGGACAGAAAGACAGAAAAAAGGGTAGACTGAAACATTGCGGAATGGACAGATAAAGCATTTGTGAGACCCAGGCTTTGGCACACAGGTGGAGGAATCTAGTGAGCAGTTCTTTAGTTCACCGCCCCAATGAGTCTTCACGGACTTACATAAGGCCTATTACTGTTATAATCATCATTAGTATTGCGATAAAACTTGCCTCGATCACAGAGCAAAGATATTAGAAACACACCGACTTCAGACATGACAAAACTATTGTTGGAATGTCAATTCTGTACGAAACAACGTTAATTGTCAACTAAATTTTAAAGCTTTTTGTCATATTATTGGCAACAGAACTGGTGACAGTTAAAGATACAATGATGATGATGAGGAGGAGGATGGAACAGCTGATCATGTCATGAAGCTCCGTGTATGAATGAGACGGTGTGACAGGCCATTACTCTACACTTACTATCATCACATATCCTGGCGTCGACCTGGCCCGAGAGATGCAAACACCTGATGGTCAGACGGTTGTAAACTTTGAGCAACACCCTCGATCAATCACGCATCTGTAAAGTGGATGACTCGTGTCGGTATGGTCCCAGGACTTCCCTCATCATCATCATCAGGTGCCCTGCCAGCATGGCGTTGGCGATCATGGACTTCCATCTGTCTCTATCTCTCGTTGCCCCAAGCATCTCCTCCACCCTTCTCGTCTTCAGCCACTCTGCAAGTCCGTCTAGTATTTTCTCCGTGGGTCTACCTGGTGCTCTCTTTCCCTCAGCTTTCCCGTTGCGACCAAGCGCTCCAAATCCCCCTTCGTCATAAAATGGCCTATAAATTTTCCTTCTTTTCCTAATCTTCCTTATGAGTGATCTACTTGTGTCTGCCTCCATCAAGACTGTCTCGTTTGTTTTCTTTGCTGTCCATGGAAGTCTCAACATTCTTCTTAGAAACCACATCTCGGCTGCCTCAATCTTGTTCTGGCTTTGGTTGTTGACTGTCCACGCCTCACATCCGTACAACAGTATTGGTTCTGTATAACATTCAAGAACTCTCATCCTGATGAGCCCATAAGCCCATGCCTGTGGTTCTACGCTCAGGGTTGCGGTTGTGGCTTGGCGTGGCTGCAGGAACTGCGATATCAATTACATGACCGAAAGATGGGATGTTAGTACATCTCTGGCTGCGGCTAACATACGACTGTCAGTTCATGAACTTGGTTCTGTGTTAGAACGTTCACTTTACACGAATTTTTCCAATACCCACAGCCTGATACCTAGCTGCCCCAGACAGCTAGCGTCCTTGATATACAAACTAAGGCTTCATCATCATCATCAGGTGTCCTGCCGCATGGCATTGGCGATCATGGACTCCCATCTGTCTCTATCTCTCGTTGCCCCTAGCATCTCTCCCACCCCCCTCGTCCCCAGCCACTCTGCAAGTCCGTCTAGCATTTTCTCCCTGGGTCTGTACTAAGGCTTAACTCTTGGAAACAAAATATACACAGAATGTATGTATTTGTTCAAAAGCATTATCTGTCCACCATCTGCTCTTTAAATGTCCTATCTTACTTACGACATATAGAAATAACAATCTCGATGTTTCATGTACTGACTCTAGAGATATCCTTTACAACAAAAATAATGATATTATTTCGGTAGTCCAGCTGATTCTCAGATCCCCTGTTGGCAGATTGTTATGAAGAGTTGATTAATTGTTGTCTGTTATTAGTTGACGCTGTTAACCTATTTTCTGAATTATTAATTGTAATTGTTCCCCTTCTGACATTCAAACTTCCACTACCCCTTCCATCCCCACCCCACCTTTTTTTTCACTGTGTGTGTGTGTGTGTGTGTGTGTTTTTTCTCTCTCTCTCTCTCTCTCTCTCCTCTCTCTTTCTGTCTCTGTGTGTGTGTGTGTGTGTGTGTGTGTGTGTGTGTATGTGTTGTGTTGTGTTGTGTATGTGTATGTGTATGTGTGTGTATGTGTGTGTGTGTGCGTGTGTGTGTGTTAAAATCACGATTGTGAACAGACATTAAATAAAGATTCCATGGCTGCGGCTGTGGTTGGTTGGCACTGCTGGCTCGGGTGCGGTTTTTCCCCCTGAAGCTCCAAGCAGCTTTTCGACCAGCAACAGCCCCGACCATACACCAGACGTAGACCGATGTTTGAGCGTGTCCTGTTTCTGGACTTTTTTTCGGAGGATCTGGAAGCACGTGTTGTTGCATCTTTAATGATTCAGGCGAAAGTACAACCAGAAGAGCAGTTCTGCAGTGGATTCCAGCCCACTGCGGAGTCTCCGGGAATGAGCGAGCTGATATCCTTGCTAAGGAGGGAGTCAGAGAAGAACAATCTAACAACAGCGTCAGCTACAGTGAGAAGAGGAGCATCATCAGGGCGCTTTCCATACTGAGACGACACAGGGATGACTACCACCTGTTGTCTAGAGAGCAGCAAGTTGCCCTGGTGATGTTGCGCACTGGTCACAATAGGCTGAACACTCACATGTACCGCAAACTGAAGCTGGCGCCCTCCCCAACCTGTCCCTGCAGTCAAGAAGACCAAACCACGGAGCATATACTCCAAAGATGTCCCCTTCGCCAGGTGGCAAGACAGGACGTGTGGCCGACAGACACTCCGCTGACAACCAAACTCCATGGCTGCAGACAGGAGCTGGAAAAGACGGCTGCATTCATCGCCCGGACTCAGATGATTGTGTAGCAGCGTACGCCAGGAAGAAGAAGAAGGCGAAAGTACAGCTTGAAGTCATCACCACCGTATCATACTTCCTGAAGGAAATCGCGAAATAGTCCATGCTGGTTTGTTTTCTTGGGAATGCCAGGCAAGGATGTTCTCTCTCTCTCTCTTGTGTGTGTGTGTGTGTGTGTGTGTGTGTGTGTGTGTGTGTGTGTGTGTGTGTGTGTGTGTGTGTGTATCTGTGTGTGTGTGTATCTGTGTGTGTGTGTCTGTGTGTGTGTGTGTGTGTCTGTATGTGTGTGCGTGAAGGTATGTGTGTGTGTATGCGTGAAGGTGTGTGTCTGTGTGTGTGTGTGTGTGTGTGTGTGTGTGTGTGTATCTCTGTGTGTGTGTATCTGTGTGTGTGTCTGTATGTGTGTGCGTGAAGGTGTGTGGTGTGTGTATGCGTGAAGGTGTGTGTATGTGTGTGTGTGTGTGTGTGTGTGTGTGTGTGTGTGTGTGTGTGTGTGCACGTTCATTGTTCTATTCCTGTAAGGCGTAACGTATATGATTTTACATGGACTGTTTGCACTGTAGAGGTGAAATACAGTATTATTAGTAATGTTTTGGCTCTTCACAGCCATATCATGACTTTAACCAAACAAACAAAACACGCATATGAATACATCAATAACCAGAGAAAAAAGAAAATGTGGAGAAAAAAATTCAAGTACAAAAATTTTTGCATGCACATAAACAATCTAAGGCTATACAGCTGGGTTTGGCTATTCTGCTGACTTTATCACCAACCGTATCAAAATAAACAAGCAAATAAAAATTCGATACAAATGCATAAATATAGCTAAGTACACAAAAACATACATCAAAATCTTTGCATCACGAAAACAATCTAAGGATATACCCCTGGGGTTGGCTGTTTCGCCGGAAGTATGTCCAGATATATCAAAACATGAAATAATAACTTGTTTACAAATGCATAACTGTAGCAGAGACACACAAATATTCATGAAAACCCTTTCCCATTTGATCTCGCCGCAGCCCGCCGACCGGGAAACCCCGCTTTTTATTTACACCCGCCGCAGCCCCGCCGCCTGTTGCTTAGGCCTGGTGAGGGAATTTCCATCACGCTCTAAGCACTAGGGGTTACACACACCTCATGAATGAAGTTTCCCGCGAAAGTCAGGATAAACCAATGAAAGAATGATACTGAGTTTGGTACCACACATCGCCTGATTTACAAGATATTGGTCAGCATCTGACCTTTTCATTCACACGCTTTAGAAAATCTCCGAATACTGGGAAGAGTTTCTGAGCAGAATCTGCAAATGGGAAATGGATTTATTAAGATTGCCACTTACTGGTTCACATTTCCTTAGAACTAAACTGCAATTAATATACACAGTTATCAATGTTAACAGACAGAAATATATAAAGCTTTCTGGGCAACGTAAAGGAGATTCAACCAGCCGGGCAGAAAACGAGAAAGAGATTATAGAAAGCAGAGGAGTATATCCGAAATCAAAAAAGAGTGAGAGTAATGAAGGAAGTTCTGGCAGAGAATATCAGGGGGGTTCAGTTTTGGGGGGTTCAGTTTTTACCTCGGCACCCACCTCAGGTGATATGGCCTCGGGGATAACCATCCCAGGGAAGTAGGGGGAAGCGGGACTTATCTAATCCCGTACTGAGAACCACCAGAACAGCAATGATGTTAAGATGGGACAGTTAGAAGGCCAGTTTAATGAAGCACACCCTGGGATTCGAACCCACAACCATTAGCATGTGAATCTGACGCCCAAACGCTCAAAACGGAATGTCAAGAAGGTGGGGATACGATTTATACTGAAAAAGCCCCAAGCATCCTCAAAAGTAGCACGGATGGGGGAAAGGGGGGGGGGGGGCTGATGGCTTCAAACCTCAATTCAATTCCAGTACAATGGAGAATTATTCTCTTTGTGTTTATTGCCTTATACCAAACAAGAATTCATTGTCTGCAAGACAGTCATTGCCAGAAAACAGTTAATAAAATGTAATCTACCTATCTATCTATCTATCAATCTATCTATCTATCTATCTATCTATCTATCTATCTATCTATCTATCCTATCTATCAATCTATTATCTATCTATCTATCTATGTTATCTATTATCATATCTATCTATCTATCTTCTGTCTATCTATCTATCTATCTATCTATCTATCTTATCTATCTATTGTCTATACTATCTATCTATCTTCTATCTATTCTATCTATTTGTCTATCTATCTATCTTATCTATCTATCTATCTATCTATCTGTCTATCTATCTATCTATCTATCTGTCTGTCTGTCTATCTATCTATCTATCTTCTATCTATCTGTCTTATTCTGTCTATCTATCTATCTATCACTATCTATCTATCTACTATCTGTCTGTCTATGTATGTATGTATGTGTCTATGTTTGTATGTATGTATGTATTATTCTATCTATATGTATAAATATATATGTGTGTATTTTGTGTATATATACATCTATATATTATATACATATATGTGAGTGAGGAAAGCAAAGAAGAGAGGAGCATATGATAGACAGACAATAAACATAAGATACAGACAAGAAGACAGATAAAAGAAGATAGATAGATAGAACATAGATATAGATAGACAGATAGAGATAATAGATAGATGATAATAGATGATAGATAGAAGATAATGATAGATAGCAATATAGATAGATGATAGATAGTAGTATGATAGACAGTATGATAGATAGATAGATAGATAGATAGACAGGTAGATAGATAGATAGATAGATAGACAGGTAGATAGATAGATAGACAGTAGATAGATAGATAGATAGATAGATAGATAGATAGACAGATAGATAGATAGACAGATAGATAGAGAGAGACATATAGACAGACAGACAGATAGATAGATAGACAGATAGACAGACAGACAGATAGATAGATAGATAGATAGACAGATAGATAGATATATAGATAGACAGATAGATAGACAGACAGATAAATAGATAGATAAATAGATAGATAGATAGATAGATAGATAGATAGACAGACAGACAGACAGACAGATAGATAGATAGATAGATGTGTGTGCATGTGAGTGTATGCGTGTGTATGTGGGTGTTGATATTGTCATAAGGTCAATGAACCAATCAGAAGATGTGAATAGGAACCAAACAGACACAGCATTATCAACACAAACCACCAATCCCAAATCAGATCAATCCACCAATCGCGACAGTCCACGACTTCCATGCCTCTATTCATAAACAATATAAAAGGTGACGGAATACCCAGCCAGCTTGGGGATGTCTGGTTTGACAGACGTCGCCAAACCTGTCTGGTACGTCTACTGTTACAAGCTACAAATTCTTTTGATACTTGCATCTATCGATGTACATGTACAGTTTTCCAAGAAGGATGATGAAATCAAATGTCGGATCTGTGCGCAACTTTTCGTCAGCACCAAATACTTCCAAGTACCCACACTTACGACAGGACACACACAAACACTGGGATGTCACCTTTTCCCATGTGGCCACACTTACGACAGGACACACACAAACACTGGGATGTCACCTTTTCCCATGTGGCCACACTTATGACAGGACATACACAAACACTGGGATGTCACCTTTTCCCATGTGGCCACACTTATGACAGGACATACACAAACACCCAGATGTCACGCTTTCCCATGTGGCCACAATTACGAAGGACATACACAAACACTGGGATGTCACCTTTTCCCATGTGGCCACACTTATGACAGGACATACACAAACACTGGGATGTCACCTTTTCCCATGTGGCCACACTTATGACAGGACATACACAAACACTGGGATGTCACCTTTTCCCATGTGGCCACACATATGACAGGACATACACAAACACTGGGATGTCACCTTTTCCCATGTGGCCACACTTATGACAGGACATACACAAACA
Source organism: Monoplex corrugatus (assembly GCA_030674185.1). Taxonomy (NCBI): domain Eukaryota; kingdom Metazoa; phylum Mollusca; class Gastropoda; order Littorinimorpha; family Ranellidae; genus Monoplex; species Monoplex corrugatus. Next base: position 36,025,643 of record JAPXFY010000034.1, read on the forward strand.
CTGGGATGCCACCTTTTCCCATGTGGCCACACTTATGACAGGACACACACAAACACTCAGACGTCACCATTTCCCATGTGGCCACACTAACCTGACCTACCTCTGAATCCGTAACAAAAATCACTACACTCTGGGACTGAAAAAATGTGAACAAATACTAAGTTGCTAGTGTCTAGCTAGCACCACGCATCTCCACCTTATTGTCATACCATGCTCATCATATCATTTATCATCATGGCGTTGGCGATCATGGACTTCCATCTGTCTCTCTCTCTCGTTGCCCCTAGCATCTCCCCCACCCTCCTCGTCCGCAGCCACTCTGCAAGTCCGTCCAACATTTTCTCCCTGGGTCTACCTGGTGCTCTCTTTCCCTCTGGCTTTCCCGTTGTGACCAGGTGCTCCAAATCCCCCTTCCTCATAAAATGGCCTATAAATTTTTTCTTTTCTTTTCCTAATCTTCCTTATGAGTGATCTATTTGTGTCTGCCTCCATCAAGACTGTCTCGTTTGTTTTCTTTGCTGTCCATGGAACTCTTAACATTCAACATACCATGCTAAGGTTTGAAAACAAAATCTTTGTTTTTTCAAAATGTCACACTTTCCCAGTTACTATACGTCTATGAATTTTCATGGATTTGTACTTAACATGGAGTTTATATATACATGTATATACTAGGACGGGGGTGTTATCGTCACAGACGCACATTTGGTAGGATTCGATCTGAATCTTGTCTCCTTTTCAGTTTAGACAATTTTAGCTGGCAAGTTTAGCTGCGTGTAACAGTTCAGTAACAGCACTTGCACAGCTCAGTTGCTGTGACATGGTTGCGTGTATGTGTTTGTGTTTGTGGATGTGTGTGTGCGTGTCTGCGTGTTGTGGTGTCTGTATGGTAGCACTATGGAATCTTCCTGGAATGTCACCGTGTCACTAAATTAGTCTCACCAGCTGTACTTCTTTTTAGTCAAAAAAACAAAGAGAGTACTACAAACAAACAATCCTATACAATTCATTCTGTACATTATATTCTTTCTGTTACCGTTCAAGACAGTTTACAGTTAAAAAAAAAAGTAAATAAACAATTTTCAGGTGGTGTAGTAATCGCAGGCAAGGTGTGTGAAGGTCCATGCAGGGTCGAGTTGGAGTTCGTTCACATCACTCGCCACTGTATTGCTTCACCACGTCGACTGTGGTTGTGCCAGTGGTACATTGTCTGTGATTGTGCTAGTGGTACATTGGTTGTGATTGTGCTAGTGGTACATTGTCTGTGATGTGTTAGTGTACATTGTCTGTGATTGTGCTAGTGTACATTGTATGTGATTGTGCTAGTGTACATTTGATGTGCTAGTGTACATTGTTGTGTGTGCCAGTGGTACATTGTCTGTGATTGTGCTAGTGGTACATTATCGTGATTGTCTAGTGATTTTGTTTTGTGTTTAGTGTACATTGTTGTGATGTGCAGTGGTACATGTCGTGTGTTGATTGTGTGTATGGTACATTGTCGTATTGTCTAGTGAATACATGATGTACTCGTGATGTACTATGTAATTGTGATTGTGTTATGGTACATTGTCTGTGATTGTCAGTGATACATGTGATTGTACTAGTGACATTTGATTGTCTAGTGAGTACATTGTGATTGTGTCTAGTGGTACATTGTATGTACTAGTGTACATTGATTGAGTGTACATTGTGATTGTTATGACATTTTGTGATGTGCTAGTGGTACATTCGTGATTGTGTAGTGGTACATTGGGGATTGTGCTAGTGGTATTTGTGATTGTGCTAGTGATACATTGTGGATTGTGCTAGTGGTACATTGTCTGTGATTGTGCAGTGGTACATTGTCTGTGATTGTGCTAGTGGTACATTGTCTGTGATTGTGCTAGTGGTACATTGTCTGGATTGTGCAGTGGTACATTGTGATTGTGCTAGTGGTACATTGTTGTGATTGTGCAGTGTACATTGTTGTGATTGTGCTAGTGGTACATTGTTGTGATTGTGCTAGTGGTACATTGTGTGTGATTGATGCTAGTGGTACATTGTCTGTGATTGTGCTAGTGGTACATTGTGATTGTGCTAGTGTACATTGTGATTGTCTAGTGGTACATGTGTGATTGTGCTAGTGGTACATTGTCTGTGTTGTGCAGTGGTACATTGTGATTGTCTAGTGGTACATTTGTGATTGTGCTAGTGGTACATTGTCTGTGATTGTGCAGTGTACATTTGTGATTGTGCTAGTGGTACATTGTGTGATTGTGCTAGTGGTACATTGTGTGATTGTCTAGTGGTACATTGTGTGATTGTGCTAGTGGTACATTGTGATTGTGCTAGTGGTACATTGTTGTGATTGTGCTAGTGGTACATGTGATTGTGCTAGTGGTACATTGTGATTGTTAGTGGTACATGTCGTGTTGTGCTAGTGTACATTGTGATTGTGCAGTGGTACATTGTCTGTGATTGTGCAGGTACATTGTCTGTGATTGTGCTAGTGGTACATTGTCGGTTGTGCAGTGGTACATTCGTGATTGTGCTAGTGGTACATTGTCTGTGATTGTGCTAGTGGTACATTGTGTGATTGTGCAGTGTACATTGTTGTGATTGTGCAGTGGTACATTGTGTGATTGTGCTAGTGGTACATTGTCTGTGTTGTGCAGTGTACATTGTGTTGTGCTAGTGGTACATGTGTATTGTGCTAGTGGTACATTGTCTGTGTTGTGCTAGTGGTACATTGTGTTTGTGCTAGTGGTACATTGTGATTGTGTAGTGTACATTGTCTGTGATGTGCTAGTGTACATTGTTGATGTGCAGTTCTGTGTTGTGTGGTTTGGTTGTGGTTGGACATTGTCTGTGCTTGTGCTAGTGGTACATTGTGATTGTGCTAGTGGTACATTGTCTGTGTTGTGCAGTGTACATTGTCTGTGTTGTGTATGTACTACTTATTGTTGTATCTGTGATTGTGCTAGTGGTACATTGTCTGTGATTGTGCAGTGGTACATTGTCTGATGTGCTAGTGGTACATTGTCTGTGATTGTGCTAGTGGTACATTGTCTGTGTTGTGCTAGTGGTACATTGTCTGTGATTGTGCTAGTGTACATTGTCTGTGATTGTGCTAGTGGTACATTGTCTGTGATTGTGCTAGTGGTACATGTTGTGATTGTGCTAGTGGTACATTGTCTGTGTTGGCTTGTGGTACATTGTGATTGTGCAGTGTACATTGTCTGTTATTGTGTAGTGTTACATTGTCTGTGATTGTGGCTGTGGTCATGTCTGTGATTGTGCTAGTGGTACATTGTTGTGATTGTGCTAGTGGTACATTGTCGTGATTGTGCTAGTGGTACATTGTCTTGATTGTGCTATGGATTGTGTGTGCAGAATTGTCTGTGATTGTGCTAGTGTACATTGTCTGTGATTGTGTAGTGGTACATTGTCTGTGATTGTGCTAGTGGTACATTGTGATTGTGCTAGTGGTACATTGTCTGTGATTGTGCTAGTGGTACATTGTCTGTGATTGTGCTAGTGGTACATTGTTGTGATTGTGCTAGTGGTACATTGTCTGTGATTGTGCTAGTGGTACATTGGTCTGTGCAGTGTACAGTTGATGTGCTGGTACATTGTCTGTGATTGTGCTAGTGGTACATGTCGTGCTTGTAGGCATTGGATTGTGCATACATTGTGATTGTGCTAGTGTACATTGTCTGTTGTATTGTGCTAGTGTACATTGTCTGTATTGTGCTAGTGTACATTGTCTGTGATTGTGCTAGTGGTACATTTCTGTGATTGTGCTAGTGGTACAGTGATTGTGAGTGTACATTGTCTGGATTGTGCTAGTGGTACATTCTGTGTTGTGCTGTACATTGTCTGATGTCTAGTGTACATTCTGTGATTGTGCTAGTGGTACATGTCTGTGTTGTGCTAGTGGTACATTGTGATTGTGCTAGTGGTACATTGTCTGTGATTGTGCTAGTGGTACATTGTCTGTGATTGTGTAGTGGTACAGTGTCTTCAGTCCTTTCTGCTCTCTATGTCATTGGAGATTTCTATACATTCTATTTCTACATTGGATTGTGCTTTACTTGTCTTATTTCTATGTACTCATTTTCATGTCATCTGTATTCATGCACGATTGTCTCAGATGCTCTTTCTCCTCTCTCTATGTCTGAAGTCATACTTATTTTGAATACGACTCATCTGCCCACGTCTGTGTTCTTGTTCTTTTTCTACATTTCTTTCTTCATGATTCAGTAATCTTTTCTCATTTCCGATCTTCTTTACCCTAAGTACAAAAGCGTTATGTTTGAGTAGTATTTCCCCCGTCTGGTTCTTCTGCTTTTCCCAAAATTTCTTCATACAAGTGACTTGGCATTTTTGACTTCCGTGATACCGTTGTGTGAAATAACAGTCATGGCTAACATTGAAAACGAGGGGTGGATGAACGGTGACGGAAATATCTTAGAAGAGTCATCTCACCAGATGGCAGATGCACATCAGAAATATCCAGCAGAATTGGCAAAGCTGATACATACAGCATTCCAGAAAATGAAAATCATTCTTACCAATGCTTATCAACTGACATCAGGAAAAGAGCCTCTCTGTGGTATATAGAACCAAAACTGTTGCATGGATGCAAGGCCTGGACAATCAAGAAAGTAAGTCAAAACAAAATCGATGCCGCTGAAATGTGATTTCCAAGAAGAACGTCAAGGTTCCTGGACAGTAGCGAAAACAAACGAGAAAATCTTGAGAGAGGCAAACACAACAAGAACATTAATGAAGGCGATTAGGAAAAGACTAACCAAATCTATAGGACATTTTATGAGGAAAGAGAAATTCCAACACCTGGTCACAACAGGAAGGCGAAAGGGGAAAAAGGGCACCATGTAGATCCAGGGAGACAAACATATTGGACAGTTTTGCAGAGTGGATGGGGACGAGAGGGGTGGGAGATATACTTGCAGTGACAAGTTGTAGATTTGTATAGAGGGCCATGATCGCCAACGCCATGCAGCATGGCACATGATGATGATGTTGACGTGCGTGGACATGTGGCCTCCTGATGAGTGACCATGATGAATGGCGTTTGGCCAGACGTGTTGAGGTAAAAGGCAGAGAACTAGGGCAGATATACTCAACTGTCTCTCATCCTTTCACAGTGAAACCGAGCGCTACTCAAAGCGGTATTTTATGTTACATCTGCGAATCTGTTCATTTAGTTGAAACCTTACCTTTACCTTTTGCGTCAAAGGAAATCGTTGATAAAAAAAAAATCCAGGCGACGCTTACGTTGGATAGCACAGAACCAATTCAGTCTCCTACTCTGTTCCAATTGTTGAAGTGAAAAAGAAGGATGGTTTTGTTAGATTTAGTATTTATATTATTTATTGAATTAGTAAGTATAGGCTGATACAGAATCCGTCACTGGTGTGGACGATTGTTTTCTTTGCCAACTGTTAGGGAATGGTTAGTTTTCAAAGAATGATCTTGCAAAAGGATACCGACAAATTCCAAATAAGGAAGCTGATAAACCCAACAGGGTATTTTGTACTCCGCATGAAATAACAGCAAATGGCACAACCTTGACACAGGTTAATAAGTTTAATTACCTGGGAACGGTCATTTCATCAGACGGCAGATGCACATCGGAAATAGCCGGCAGAATCAGTCAAGCCAAAACAGCATTCAAGAAGATGACAAGCATTCTTACCAACAATGCCTATCAATTAACATCAGGAAGACAGTTCTTGAATGTTATATAGAACCAATACTGTTATACGGATGTGAGGCGTGGACAGTCAACAAGCAAAATCAGAACAAGATTGAGGCAGCCGAGATGTGGTTTCTAAGAAGAATGTTGAGAGTTCCATGGACAGCAATGAAAACAAACGAGACAGTCTTGGTGGAGGCAGACACAAGTAGATCACTCATAAGGAAGATTAGGAAAAGACAGGCAACATTTATAGGCCATTTTATGAGGAAGGGTGATTTGGAGCACCTGGTTACAACGGGAAAGCTGGAGGGAAAGAGAGCACCAGGTAGACCCAGGGAGAAAATACTAGACGGACTTGCGGAGTGGCTGAAGACGAGAAGGGTGGAGGAGATGCTAGGGGCAACGAGAGATAGAGACAGATGGAAGTCCATGATCGCCAACGCCATGCGGCAGGGCACCTGATGATGATAATGATGATGATGATGATGATGATGATGATGATGATGAGATGATAAAATGTTTTTCAATGGACCAGAGTGCCTTTTGGATTAGTCACTGCTCCAGCAACGTTCTTGAGAATGATGCAGGAACTTCCTTTGCAATCATACTCGTCACGTTTTATTGTATTTGTTTTTGTAATATTTGTGGTCAGCATTTAGTGTCAGGCTCAAGCTGGCAGGCTCGTCTGGATCATACAACAGGTGTATTTGCGAAGGCTCAGAATGTGGATTGACAGTGCATCCATCTGTGGACTGTGCTAGATTTCAAGAACTAGAGTTCTTGGGTCGTGTACTTACTCAAGGTGTTCTGAAAACGCAACAAGCAAAGTCAAAAAGATTTTGCTTTAAATTCTAGACTGAATTTTCAAAATATAATCAAAATGATTTTGAAAATTTCTAGGCTGGCTATTACATTATGATTGCTACTGGGTTTGCTTTGCTGGTGGTTTGTCTTTCACACCTCACACACATTCTGCTTACAAACATATTGTGTGGACAGAAGAGTGTGGTCGTAGTTTCAGAAAATTTAAAAACGTTCTGGCATGAAATTCGGCACTGCCTCTTCCAAATCTCTCTCAGCCATTCATTGTACGTACATAGGCCAGTAGGTCAGGATCTGGAGCTGCACTACAACACCATTTTCAGGACTGACTACAGCCAGTGGTCTCTATCAGTCAACAACGTCTTGAACGAGACAAAAGATACAGCACCACTGAACGACAATGTCTTAGCAATCGTGTGGGTTTTCAATCAGCTTTCAAGCTTACCTCTGTTGACATCAGTTTGTTCTTTACATAAACCAATGACCATTGATTTTTCTTCATTCAGACAGATTCCGTAGTGGACTTCTCAGCTATGGAGTGTTAAATCAGCTCAGTTAGAGGAATTGAACAAAGGTTTGCGGGTAGTATTGGAGCATCCAATTAAAAATCAGACAAAGGACTGATATTATACTGAAAAAGAAGGCATCTTCAAATTGGCAGACATGTTCACTTCATAAGAAAAAAATGTTCCAGATTAAAGTTGAACGCACAGAAAATATAAAAAAGTAGAAAGAAAGAAAGAAAGAAAGCAAGAAAGAAAGAAAGAAAGAGAGTGAGAGAGGGAGAGAGAGAGAGAGAGAGAACAGGCAGAGGAATAAAATGATCTATCTCAGACAGTAAATAGGATGAAAATATTGGACATACATCTTGAAACAAACACAAGGGCAGAAAATATTCAGCACATCTGTGCAAGCATAAACAAAAGAATGAACAGCAAAATGTAAGAATGGAGCAAGTGAGATGTCAGTATTCAATGTAAATTAGTGAGAATATTATCATTCTTGGTAAGCCTAATTGTATAGGTCATAAAAACGATCTGATTCTCCTCCACTGTACTGAATGAGATAGATACAATATCACACAGATTACTGTGAGAGAAGAAAAATACACAAACAAAAAAGCTATCACATAGATCCCTGTGACAGAAGAGAAGAACACTAACAGAAAAGCTATCAAGCAGATTCCTTTGACAGAAGAGAAGTACACTAACAGAAAAGCTATCAAACAGATTACTTTGACAGAAGAGAAGAACACTAACAGAAAAGCTATCACATAGATCACTTTGACAGAAGAGAAGAACACTAACAAAAAAGCTATCACATAGATCCCTGTGACAGAAGAGAAGAACACTAACAGAAAAGCTATCAAACAGATTCCTTTGACAGAAGAGAAGAACACTAACAGAAAAGCTATCACATAGATCCTTTGACAGAAGAGAAGAACACTAACAGAAAAGCTATCAAACAGATTACTTTGACAGAAGAGAAGAACACAAACAGAAAAGCTATCAAACAGATTACTTTGACAGAAGAGAAGAACACAAACAGAAAAGCTATCACATAGATCCTTTGACAGAAGAGAAGAACACTAACAGAAAAGCTATCAAACAGATTACTTTGACAGAAGAGAAGAACACAAACAGAAAAGCTATCAAACAGATCCCTGTGACAGAAGAGAAGAACACTAACAGAAAAGCTATCAAACAGATCCCTGTGACAGAAGAGAAGAACACAAACAGAAAAGCTATCAAACAGATCCCTGTGACAGAAGAGAAGAACACAAACAGAAAAGCTATCAAACAGATTACTTTGACAGAAGAGAAGAACACTAACAGAAAAGCTATCAAACAGATTACTTTGACAGAAGAGAAGAACACAAACAGAAAAGCTATCAAACAGATTACTTTGACAGAAGAGAAGAACACAAACAGAAAAGCTATCAAACAGATTACTTTGACAGAAGAGAAGAACACAAACAGAAAAGCTATCAAACAGATTACTTTGACAGAAGAGAAGAACACTAACAGAAAAGCTATCAAAGATTACTTTGACAGAAGAGAAGAACACTAACAGAAAAGCTATCACATAGATCTTTGACAGAAGAGAAGAACACTAACAGAAAAGCTATCACATAGATCCTTTGACAGAAGAGAAGAACACAACAGAAAAGCTATCAATAGATCCTTTGACAGAAGAGAAGAACACTAACAGAAAGTATAATAATCTTGACAAAGAAGACACTACAGAAAGCTATCAATGCCTTTGACAGAAGAGAAGAACACTAACAGAAAAGCTATCACATAGATCCTTTGACAGAAGAGAAGAACACTAACAGAAAAGCTATCAAAGATTCTTTGACAGAAGAGAAGAACACTAACAGAAAAGCTATCAACTAGATTCCTTTGACAGAAGAGAAGAACACTAACAGAAAAGCTATCAATAGATACTTTGACAGAAGAGAAGAACACTAACAGAAAAGCTATCACAAATCTTTGACAGAAGAGAAGAACACTAACAGAAAAGCTATCACAGATTACTTTGACAGAAGAGAAGAACACTAACAGAAAAGCTATCAAAGATCTTTGACAGAAGAGAAGAACACTAACAGAAAAGCTATCAACATAGATCCTTTGACAGAAGAGAAGAACACTAACAGAAAAGCTATCACATAGATTCCTTTGACAGAAGAGAAGAACACTAACAGAAAAGCTATCACATAGATCCTTTGACAGAAGAGAAGAACACTAACAGAAAAGCTATCACAAGATTACTTTGACAGAAGAGAAGACACATAACAGAAAAGCTATCACATAGATTCCTTTGACAGAAGAGAAGAACACTAACAGAAAGCTATCAAACAGATTACTTTGACAGAAGAGAAGAACATAACAGAAAAGCTATCAATAGATTCCTTTGACAGAAGAGAAGAACATAACAGAAAAGCTATCAACAGATTACTTTGACAGAAGAGAAGAACACTAACAGAAAAGCTATCAATAGATTACTTTGACAGAAGAGAAGAACACTAACAGAAAAGCTATCACATAGATCCTTTGACAGAAGAGAAGAACACTACAGAAAAGCTATCAAACAGATTACTTTGACAGAAGAGAAGAACATAACAGAAAAGCTATCCATGATCCTTTGACAGAAGAGAAGAACACTAACAGAAAAGCTATCACATAGATCCTTTGACAGAAGAGAAGAACACTAACAGAAAAGCTATCAAACAGATTACTTTGACAGAGAGAGAAGCACTAACAGAAAAGCTATCACATAGATTCCTTGACAGAAGAGAAGAACACTAACAGAAAAGCTATCAAACAGATCCTTTGACAGAAGAGAAGAACACTAACAGAAAAGCTATCAAATAGATTACTTTGACAGAAGAGAAGAACACTAACAGAAAAGCTATCACATAGATTCTTTGACAGAAGAGAAGAACACTAACAGAAAAGCTATCAAAACAGATTACTTTGACAGAAGAGAAGAACACTAACAGAAAAGCTATCAACAGATTCTTTGACAGAAGAGAAGAACACTAACAGAAAGCTATCAAACAGATTACTTTGACAGAAGAGAAGAACACTAACAGAAAAGCTATCAAACAGATTACTTTGACAGAAGAGAAGAACACTAACAGAAAAGCTATCAACAGATTACCTTTGACAGAAGAGAAGAACACTAACAGAAAAGCTATCAACAGATTACTTTGACAGAAGAGAAGAACACTAACAGAAAAGCTATCAACAGATTACTTTGACAGAGAGAAGAACACTAACAGAAAAGCTATCAAACAGATTACTTTGACAGAAGAGAAGAACACTAACAGAAAAGCTATCAACAGATTCTTTGACAGAAGAGAAGAACACTAACAGAAAAGCTATCAAACAGATTACTTTGACAGAAGAGAAGAACACTAACAGAAAAGCTATCAAACAGATTACTTTGACAGAAGAGAAGTGCACTAACAGAAAAGCTATCACATAGATTCCTTTGACAGAAGAGAAGAACACTAACAGAAAAGCTATCACATAGATCTTTGACAGAAGAGAAGAACACTAACAGAAAAGCTATCACATAGATTACTTTGACAGAAGAGAAGAACACTAACAGAAAAGCTATCAAACAGATTACTTTGACAGAAGAGAAGAACACTAACAGAAAAGCTATCACATAGATTACTTTGACAGAAGAGAAGAACACTAACAGAAAAGCTATCAAACAGATTACTTTGACAGAAGAGAAGAACACTAACAGAAAAGCTATCACATAGATTCCTTTGACAGAAGAGAAGAACACTAACAGAAAAGCTATCAAACAGATTACTTTGACAGAAGAGAAGAACACTAACAGAAAAGCTATCAAACAGATTACTTTGACAGAAGAGAAGAACACTAACAGAAAAGCTATCAAACAGATTACTTTGACAGAAGAGAAGAACACTAACAGAAAAGCTATCACATAGATCCTTTGACAGAAGAGAAGAACACTAACAGAAAAGCTATCAACAGATTACTTTGACAGAAGAGAAGAACACTAACAGAAAAGCTATCAAACAGATTCTTTGACAGAAGAGAAGAACACTAACAGAAAAGCTATCACATAGATCCTTTGACAGAAGAGAAAACACTAACAGAAAAGCTATCAAACAGATTCCTTTGACAGAAGAGAAGAACACTAACAGAAAAGCTATCACATAGATCCCTTTGACAGAAGAGAAGAACACTAACAGAAAAGCTATCAAACAGATTACTTTGACAGAAGAGAAGAACACTAACAGAAAAGCTATCACATAGATTCCTTTGACAGAAGAGAAGAACACTAACAGAAAAGCTATCAATCAGATACTTTGACAGAAGAGAAGAACACTAACAGAAAAGCTATCAAACAGATTACTTTGACAGAAGAGAAGAACACTAACAGAAAAGCTATCACATAGATCCCTTTGACAGAAGAGAAGAACACTAACAGAAAAGCTATCAAAACAGATTCCTTTGACAGAAGAGAAGAACACTAACAGAAAAGCTATCAAACAGATTCCTTTGACAGAAGAGAAGAACACTAACAGAAAAGCTATCAAAAGATTCCCTTTGACAGAAGAGAAGAACACTAACAGAAAAGCTATCAAACAGATTCCTTTGACAGAAGAGAAGAACACTAACAGAAAAGCTACACATAGCCTTGACGAGAGAGAACACTAACAGAAACTATCAAAAGATCTTTGACAGAAGAGAAGAACACAGACAGAAAAGCTACCACATAGATTCCTTTGACAGAAGAGAAGAACACTAACAGAAAAGCTACCACATAGATTTTCTTAGACACAAAAATTACACTAACAGAGAAGTTATCACATAGATTCCTTCGATAGAAAAAACACACTAACAGAATAGCTATTACATATATTCAGAGAAAGAGCAAAAGTGTACGGTAATAAAAAGGAACCAGAAAAAAACACGAAAAAAGAATCAGAACACGTGTTTAATACAACAAGACAAGACAGGTGCAAATTTTCGGCCAACTGGCCTTTGTGAACCGTAAGATCACAAACAAACAAACACCAGATACAAAAATTAGGAGAGAAAACTGAAACTTCCTGCTGCTCCGTCTTGTCTTGTTGTCTTAAATACGCATTCTTATTCTTTGTTTGTGTTTTTTTTTTCTGGTTCCTGTTTGCTTGAAAGTGGGCAGTCACACTTGTTTTGGATTTATTAATAAAAAGCCTTTGAAAAAAACAGAAAGAAAGAGGGGGGAGAGAGAGAGAAAGAGAGAGAGAGAGAAGAGAGAGAGAAGAGAGAAGAGAGAGAGAGAAAGAGAGAGAGAGAAGAGAGAGAGAGAAGAGAGAGAGAGAGAGAGAGAAAGAGAGAGAGAGAAGAGAGAGAGAGAAGAGAAGAGAGAGAGAGAGAGAGAAGAGAAGAGAGAGAGAGAAGAGAGAGAGAGAGAGAGAGAGAGAAGAGAGAGAGAGAGAGAGAGAGAGTTTCCTTTCAAGTCTGTATGAATTAATATCTGCCTCTTTTCCTGGAGAAGGGAGAGTAAAAAAAAAAAAAAGGAAAACAGAAAAAGAAAGAAACAACAAGAACAAAAATAATCAATAGAAGCAATACATAACATCAGCAACAACAACAGGTGATTGTGTTCACCACCACTACTTTTGCGGCTGTTGCTATTATCACTAAAATTACTTTTACTACTACTTCTACAGTGACTGCTTATGGTGGTGATGGTAGTGATAACATTGCCACTGCTAGTTGCTCATCATCATCATCATCATCATCATCATCATCATCATCATCATCATCATCATCATCATCATCATCATCATCATCAGGTGCCTTGCCGCATGGCGTTGGCAATCATGGACTTCCATCTGTCTCTATCTCTTGTTGCCCCAAGCATCTCCTCCACCCTCCTCGTCTTTAGCCACTCTGCAAGTCCGTCTAGTATTTTCTCCCTGGGTCTACCTGGTGCTCTCTTTCCCTCCAGCTTTCCCGTTGTAACCAGGTGCTCCAAATCCCCTTTCCTGATAAAATGGCCTATAAATGTTGCCTGCCTTTTCCTAACCTTCCTTATGAATGATCTATTTGTGTCTGCCTCCATCAAGACTGTCTCGTTCGTTTTCTTTGCTGTCCATGGAATTCTCAACATTCTTCTTAGAAACCACATCTCGGCTGCCTCAATCTTGTTCTGGCTTTGGTTGTTGACTGTCCACGCCTCACATCCGTATAACAGTATTGGTTCTATACAACATTCAAGAACTCTCTTCCTGATGTCAATTGACTGGCATTTGTTGGTAAGAATGCTTGTCATCTTCTTGAATGCTGTTTTGGTTTGGCCGATTCTGCCGGCTACTACAACTAATAACAGTACTTCTATTCTTCTTCCTGTCGCTATTGCTGCTCCTGCTGCAGCTATGTTATTGATTTAAGCAAGAGACAATATCAGTGATAGATTTTTGTTCTGCAGTTTTAATGGCTGGTCTCTGAAGATACTTCTAAGCATGTTATCATCATCATCATCACCACCACCACCATCACCACCACCATCACCGTACCACCACCACCACCACCACCAACAACAGCTAATATAAATAAAGACACACCAAAATGTCTAGCCATACACCTACATATTGAAATTAACAAACATGTACATATGTCTGATCATACACCTACATATTGAAATTAACAAACGTGCACATATGTCTGACCATACATGTACATATTGAAATTAACAAACATGCACATATGTCTGACCATACACCTACATATTGAAATTAACAAACATGCACATATGTCTGACCATACACCTACATATTGAAATTAACAAACATGCACATATGTCTGACCATACACCTACATATTGAAATTAACAAACATGCACAGACGTCTGACCATACACCTACATATTGAAATTAACAAACATGCACAGACGTCTGATCATACACCTACATATTGAAATTAACAAACATGCACATATGTCTGACCATACACCTACATATTGAAATTAACAAACATGCACAGACGTCTGATCATACACCTACATATTGAAATTAACAAACATGCACATATGTCTGACCATACACCTACATATTGAAATTAACAAACATGCACATATGTCTGACCATACACCTACATATTGAAATTAACAAACATGCACATATGTCTGACCACACATGTACATATTGAAATTAACAAACATGCACATATGTCTGACCATACACCTACATATTGAAATTAACAAACATGCACATATGTCTGACCATACACCTACATATTGAAATTAACAAACATGCACATATGTCTGACCATACACCTACATATTGAAATTAACAAACATGCACATACGTCTGACCATACATGTACATATTGAAATTAACAAACATGCACAGATGTCTGACCACACATACGCATATCAAAATTTTGATGACAAATTCATTCATACATGACTGACATGACACAATGCCACATGACCAGCTGCCATAGGTTTGAAGTGCACATTGTTGGATAAACAACAATGATATCAGCAATGGAAGGTCCGAGTGGTCAGGTCAGTCTGTGACTGTGACTAGAAATATGAAAGCTAAGGCAGATCCCTCAGATCAACAAACAAATCAATCAATCAATCAATCAATCAATTAATCAATCAGAAAGTAAATCAATAAATCAATGAATACACGTACACATGAAAAAATGAAGAACTAACAGACTAACAATAACTAACCAACCAACCAGCTAACCAACTAACCAACCAACTAACTAAATAGACAAATGAATAAACAAATAAATCAATGAATAAAGAAATGAATAGATAAATAAATCAATGAATGAATAAAGAAATGAGTAAGTAAGTAAAGATATAGGTAAATAAATAAATCATCATGACGCAGTTGTAGTACAAATGATTGATTTGAAGGGATCATTAATGGTTTAGTTGCTGTTGTGTTCAGGTCATTAGAATATCAGTGACAAAGACACCACTGTTGTCTGACTAACTCAACGATGCGTTATTGAGCGTGGAGGCAAAACTTACTACTCTTTTGTTTCCATATAAACTCAGTGTGTACTCTAAGACATCTGTATGTGAATTTCCACTTCTGTGTATAAAAACGAGAGAGAGAGAGAGGGGGGGGGTTAGAGAGAACCAGAGGGAGAGAGAGAGAAGCACAGAGAGAGAGGGAGGGAGGGAGGGAAGGAGAAAGAAACAGAGAGAGAGACACTCACACACACAAAAAGAGAGACAGAGAGAGAGAGAGAGAGAGAGAGAAAGAGAGAGACAGAGACAAATAGACAGATGAGAGAGAAAGCGAGAGAGAGATTGTACATGTATGTGTATGTGTGTGTGTGTGTGCGCGCGCGCGCGCGTGTGTGTGTCTTTGATTTAATGTCTACTCACTAAAGTGATTTTAGACCCAAAAAAAAA
>JAPXFY010000034.1:36041187-36046187 GCA_030674185.1 Monoplex corrugatus
CTGCAGACTATAATCTATCCTCCACAGAAATTTTTTTCTTGAAATTTAAAATGGTATTTTAATGCACTGATCACAGCAGAAAGAACGCAATTTCCTACCAAAAGTACCTATTTTTGTCTCTTATTATGAAACGTAACCTGTACAGTACCCGCACATGTAATATACCGACGGAAAGCTCTTTGGTGCACCTTTCAGATAATGACATCGAAAATTAGAAACAAACTGGGTCAAAGCCACCAAATAAAGAAATTTAAGGAAAATGTGTAGGAGAGTACACAAAAAAAAACAACCCCACAAAACACACAACACACACACACACACAAACACACACACACACACACACACACACACACACACACACACAACACCACGCACGCACGCACGCACGCACGCACGCACGCACGCACACACACACACACACACACACACACACACACACACACACGCCGTCTAATATCACTTATAGTGAAAAGACGTTAAATCGAAGAACGAACGAACACACACACACACACACACACACACACACACAACACACACACACACACACACACACACACACACACACACACACACACACACACACACACACACACACACACACACACACACACACATACATACATACAAATGCAGTTAACACGTGTGTCGAATTATCAGTCCTAAGAGAAAGTATGGAACGCTCTATGGAAAAACGTACAGAGGAATGGACCAGCAAGACAAATGATGTATATATCATCGTTGTCCATCTAATATAAAGCTAAAAATGTAAGAGCAAAGATTCTCTTCCAGTTTACAGTGGGAGGCAAAATGTGTTTCACATCTAAGTTGCATTGCAGACAGATTTATTTCTTTACTTAGTTATCTATTTATTTACTTTACACATATGTTCCTTGTTTAAAGATAAAAAGATACCCAGATACACATGTCATCTACATGTAACCAGGATTATTCCAATGATAGGCTAATACGTTACCAGTATAAAACATATACTAGGTAAAACATAGGCTAGGTAGGGCCTCAGGACCTGGCTAGCTCATGGTTTTACGTGCAGGCTTAAGGCTTGTGCTATGATCACCATACACATGGCACCTGTGATGTTAGTGCACATGGAATTCGTTCTGAGCGTGGAGACGTCGTCTTGAGAAACTGAAACTGAAACTGAAAAACAGACAACATTGAAGAATAACAGTCACAAAGAAAAGACATAACCCAGCTGTTTCAGAGTGATACTCTCATCTCTTGCGCAGATGTCAAGACAGGATGTCTGACCACAGCAACGTGGACTTTTTATCCACAGTGTGTCATTGATTATTTCACTCATGTTCGGTATTGGTTTCTAAAACAACACTCACTGTTTCAAGCTGATTTTGCAGTTACCGATCCTGTCGGTAGGAAAGTGAGTCGACTCGTCAAATAAACCCTTTTTTTTTTTATTAAAACCTGAAGCAAACACTGACGATGGTGAGACGGTCAAGTAGACAAGACTCCCAACAGGAAGATGTGGGTTTCATCCTCTTTGGGTACCTGTCACCTGTCAGGAACAGACTGGAGAGTTCTTTGGGTACCTATCACCTGTCAGGAACAGACTGGAGAGTTCTTTGGGTACATATCACCTTTTGGGACAGACTGGGGAGTTTGGGTACCTGTCACCTGTCAGGAACAGACAAGAGAGTTCTTTGGGTACCTGTGTGTCACCTGTCAGGAACAGACTGGAGAGTTCTTTGGGTACCTGTCACCTGTCAGGAACAGACTGGAGAATTCATTGGGTACCTGTCACCTGTCAGGAACAGACTAGAGAATTTGTTAGACTAGAGAGTTCATTGGGTAACTATCACCTGTCAGGGACAGACTAGAGAGTTCGTTGGGTACCTATCACCTGTCAAGGACAGACTGGAGGATCCTTTGGGTACCTATCACCTGTTGGGGACAGACTGGTGAGTTTTCCAGACCCTCATCAATGTTTGTGCAGCCCCCTTAGTGTCCCAGCCACCGTGCCCTGTATATAAGCAGAATATCACGTACGCACGTTAAAGATCCCGTAAGTCCTGTCAGCAGCCTGCGACTAATGGAATCATGAAAACACTCAGTATGCACGCCACTGAAGACGAAACGTGCAGACTATGCAGCATCATACCACGTGCACAGTGTGCGGAATATATCATAGTCACATAATAATGATGATAATAATAATAATAATGATAATAATAACAATAACAATAATAATGATAATGATAATGATGATAACCACCATTATCATCATGTTCCCTGCTGCATGGCATTAACGATCATGGCCCTCCATACGGATCTATCCCTTGTCCTCCACCTTCTCCATCCTCAGCCACCCTGCACGTCTGTCCAACATTCTTTCCATGGATCTACATGGTGTTCTCTTTCCCTCTAGCTTTTCTGTCGTGACCAGGTGCTCTAATTTCCATTTCCTCATAAAATGGCTTATAAATGTTGCCTGTCTTTTCCTAATCTTTTTTTTTTATCAATGATCTTCTTGCATCTGCTCCCTTCAAGACTGACTTGCGTGTTTTCTTTGCTGTTCATGGAGCTCTCAACATTCTTCTTAGACACCACATTTCAGCTGCCTCAATCTTGTTATGGCTTTGCGTGTTGACTGTCCATGCCTCACAATTGTATAACAGTACTGGTTCTATATAACGCTGGAATGGGCACAGATGAATGAGTTCATAGTAGGAAGCACCTGGTTTAAGCAGCCTAACAGAAGAAAATGGACATGGATGAGTCCGGGAGATAATAATAAAAATGAAATTGACTTTACCTGATAAATAAAAGATTTAGAAATTCTTTGCAGACATCAAAAACACTACCAGGTGCAGACTGCAACAGTAACCACAATCCTGTAATAGGCAGATTTAGGCTGAAACTAAAGAAATGAAAAAAGACCAAAAGTAACACCAAACTAAATCTTCGACTCTTAAAGACATGAAGCGACCCGTGAAAAAATTTAACGTACATGTTAAAAACAAATTCAGTGCTCTGGAAGACAGTAAGGCACAATGGACAAAGTTCAGAAATTCGACGAATGAAGTTTATGAAGAAATCCCTAGAGTAGAAAGAAAAGCAAAAAGGAACTGGATGAAAAAAGAAATCATAGGTTTGATGGAAGAACAGAGGAAGGCAAAGGGAGAAAAGGAAAAATACAAAAAGATAATCAAGGAAATCAGGAATTGGTGCAATGAAGCTAAGGGAGCTTGGCTGGAAACAAAGTGCAAAGGAATAGAAGACGGACACAAAACAGATCCTCAGAGTATGTACAGAAGTGTTGAAGAAACTGCCCACAGGAAAAACACATGCACACAAACTGGTTGCTTACAATTGAAAGATGGTACGCTTATCGTTGAAAAAGAGAAAATAGGATGATTGGGAGAGTATATTAAAGACCTTTTTAACAATGACAGAAACGAGGAATACCTTTTAAGAAAGAACGTTGAAGGACCACCCTTAAAGAAAGATGACGTTACAGCAACAATGAAAAAAAATGAAACCAGGAAAACGCTCCAGGACCAGACAATATTACTACAGAGATGATTGAAAGCTTGGAGGAATTCAGTATTGAAAAAATAACAGTCCTCCTAAATGAAATTTATGACACTGGAAAATCCCAAAGATATGTCAAAGTCAATTTTCATTGGACTTCCAAAGAAAACAGGACTATAGAATGCAAACTCCACCGTACAATCAGCTTGATGAGTCATGTAACAAAAATCCTATTGAGAATAATCATGATGAAGACAAGGAACAGAATCAAAAGACAAATAGCAGAACACAGTGTGGATTTGTGGAAGGGAAAGAAACTATTAATGCCATATACATCCCAAGAACTATCACAGAGAGGTCAGTCCAGTTGAATAAGGATCTATATTTATGCTTTGTTGATTATATCAAAGATTTCGAACTGGTAAGACATGAAGAATTGATTAACAAACTACAAAGACTCAACGTTAATGGAAAAGATCTGAGAAAAATCAGAAACATGTATTGGGAACAAACAGCAGCAATGAGAATAGAAAACGATATAAGCTCTTTCCAAAATATCTATAGAGGGGTCAGGCAGGGTTGTGTTCTGTCACCAGATTTGTTTTTACTTTACAGCAAAACCATCATGAGAAAGCTAGAATAATTCCCTGGGATAAAAGTTGGAGGAAAAATGATATAAAAAACAACAACATTCCCTACGCAGATGACACGGTGCTAATAGCAGAAAATGAAAGGTACCTACAAAACTTTGTGAAAATCATAGAAATAGAAAGCAAAAAGAAAAGAAAAGATTGGAGCTAAATAGCAAGAAGAATGACGTCATAAAATCGTTTCATGTAAAATAAGACCAAATGACACAACTTTGAGAGAGGTTAATAAGTTTAAATATCTGGCAATGGTCATCTCACCAGATAGCAGATGCACACCAGAAATAGCCATTAGAATCAGCTAAGCCAAAACAACATTCAAGAAGATAATAATTGTAATAATGATGATAATAATAATAATAATAATAATGATGATCAAGAATTATAATAATTCTTTTTATTATTATTATCATTATTGTAATAATGATAAGGATAATAATAAAGTAATAATAATAACAAAAACCTGTCTAAAATCAATGCTTTTGGAGAGAGATATGTGAACACTCTCTCCCTGACTTCTTACCATATTTACGTTCTAGTTTCCACTGTAGTGACAGTGTACTGTTTCTTCTCATTTCTCATCAACTGCCTTTTATTTATATAACATTCAAGAACTCTCTTCCTGATGTTAATTGATAGGCATTTGTTCGTAAGATTGCTTGCCATCTTCCTGGATGCTGTTTTGGTTTGGCCGATTCTGCTGGCTATTTCTGATGTGCATCTCCCATCTGATGAAATGATCGTTCCCAGGTATTTAAACTATCAACCTGTCTCAAGGTCGTGCCATTTGCTGTCATTTTGCATGAGGGGATTTCATGTTTTTTACTGATCACCATGACTTCAGTC
>JAPXFY010000034.1:36056187-36066187 GCA_030674185.1 Monoplex corrugatus
CACACACCACCCCACACACACACACACACACACACACACACACACACACACACACACACACACACACACCCGCACGCGCACGGAGTCAATACACACACATACACATGCACACGCACGCACCCACACACCCTCTCTATACCCTCTCTCACATACAACCCCACAATGCTATGCACACAATGTTTGCTCCAACATAAGTCAATTGTACACATCCGCACGCTCTCTCCTCTGCTCATCCTTAACTCCAAAGCCCCAGCACATCTCACGTGAACAAGTAGGGACAGTGTCACGGGCCGCCTTCACATAGAAGCTGTTGCTTAACCGGCTTGTCCTGGCCTTAAAGGACCTGAATCGTTTACCGGAAGGGAGGGGGGAGGGGGAGAAGAAAGTATTTGCCGGATGGCCCTCGTCGGCCACGATGGATTTGACCTTCTTTTCCATTCTTCTAAGATAGATGGACTCAAGGGGCTCCAAAGTGGTCCCAATAATTTTCGAGGCGGTCCGGACAACTCTATTGAGCCTCTCCCTCTCGGCTGCGGGGAGGGCGCCGTACCAGGCAGTGATCGAAAAGGTCAGTACGCTCTCTATCACCGCCCGGTAGAACTGCACGAGTATATTTTGACCAACACCGAACTTTTTGAGTTGGCGGAGGAAGAACAGTCTTTGTTGGGATTTTGACACAATGTTGCTGGTGTTTTCCTCCCACTTCAACGAGCTTGATACTGTCGTACCTAGAATCTTGAATGTTTCTACAACTTCTATGGACTCTCCCTTAATCACAAGGGGAGTGACAGGGGTCTTGGATCTTCTGGTGTCCACAATCAATTCCTTAGTTTTAACAGCATTTAGTTCCAGATTGTTACTGTCACACCATCTGACAAGTTTCTGTATTTCGTTGAAGTATGCAGACTCGTCGCCGTTGTTGATCAGGCCCTCTACCGTGGTATCATCGGAGAACTTAAAGTACTTGACCGTGTCACTTGATGAGCGGCAATCGTTCGTGTACAGAGTGAACAAAAGGGGCGACAAGACACAGCCCTGAGGAGCACCAGTGCTCAGAGTGAGGGGGGAGGAATGGATGCCGTTCACTTTCACGACCTGTTTCCTGTTGGATAGAAAGTCTGTGATCCACATGCACATTTGGGGTCTGATGTTGAGGTCTGAGAGTTTTGTGTGTAGTTTAGCTGGGATGATTGTGTTAAAAGCTGAGCTAAAATCGACAAAGAGAATGCGTGCGTATGTTTTGGGATAGTCAAGGTGTTGTAGGAGGTAGTGCATGAGAAGAGAGACCGCATCGTCCACTGATCTGTTTGCCCTGTATGCGAACTGAAGGGGATCAAGAAGATGGTCAGTTGCTGATTTAAGGTGTTGCAGGACAATCCTTTCGAAGACCTTCATCACGATGGAGGTCAGCGCAACAGGCCTAAAGTCATTGAGTGCCGACACTTTTGGCTTTTTGGGGACTGGGATGATGTTGGCCGCTTTGAAGCAAGAGGGAACATGACAGATCTCTAGCGACCTGTTGAAGATGTCGCAGAAAACAGGTGCTAGTTGGTCAGCGCAGGTCTTGATCACTGAAGGGGAGACGTTGTCTGGGCCCGATGCTTTCCTCGAGAGTTGTTTATCATTTTTCCTCCAACCTTTCATCCACGGCATTTTTCTAGGTTTCTCATGATGGTTTTGCTGTAAAGTGAAAACAGATCTGGTGACAGAACACAACCTTGCCTGACTCCTCTTTCGATAATTTGGACAGAGCTTATATTGTTTTCTTTTCTCATTGCAGCTGTTTGTTCCCAATACATACTTCTGATTATTCGTAGATCTTTTCCATCAGTATTGAGTCTTTCTAGTTGGTTGATCAATTCTACATGTCTTACCCGATCGAAAGCCTTGGTATAATCAACAAAGCATAAATATAAATCCTTATTTAACTTGATTGACCTCTCCATGATAGTTGTTAGGATGTCTGTGGCATTAATTGTTCTTTTTCATTCGACAAATCCACACTGTTCTTCTGCTATGCATGGCCAGACAAAACAAGTAAAGTAACCATCATGTTCACACAAGTCGAGAATGTTAAATTGTGCTTTCTGTATGAAAAGAAAATTAAAAGACATTCAATGTGTTGTTACTTTTGGTGCTTGGGACTGAGAAGATACAAACCTGTGACGATGTTTTCTTCCCACAGTGACTGTTTGGATCATGTGATAAGAATGAATGTGTCACGTGACCGTTTGGACAATCAAGCAAAGTCCGTTGTGTCTGTTTAAAGACATATAGACATGGACACTGTGTTTGTCTTCCAAATAGAAGCCAGACAGGAAAAGTGACATTATGAACGGCAATATGATCTGACTGTGTTTTGCTTTGCATACCAGACCATCTCATTCTCAACAATCTCCTCCTTGCAACTGATACTGGCAAAGTCTCTCTCCTCACACTCCTTGATCTGTCTGCAGGCTTTGATACCATTGATCATGGTATTCTCCTTTCTAGACTTCATCATACTTTTGGCATCTCTGACATTGCTCTGTCTTGGTTCACTTCATACCTATCAAACAGAAAACAAACCGTTCTCATCAATGGCACTTACTCTCAACCTGCATACCTGACCTGTGGTGTTCCACAAGGATCTGTCCTTGGCCCTGTTCTTTTCACTCTTTACACCTCCCCCCTGTCCACCATCACCAACTCCCATTCTATAAAACACCACTTCTATGCTGATGACACCCAACTTCAAGACAGTGACTCACCTGATAATATACAGCGCCTGTTGACTCGCACCACTGAGTGTTACTCGGACATTAAGAACTGGATGACACACAATAGACTTCAGCTTAATGACGACAAAACAGAAGCTATCCTCATTGGCACCCGTCAGAAACTTTCTCAGCTGCCTCCTCTTTCTCTCCCATTATGTAACACATCAGTCCCAATTTCTGATTCAGCTAAAAACCTTGGTGTCTGCATTGACTCTACCCTCTCCATGAACAACTTTGTTTCTCAAACTGCCAGATCCTGCTACTATCATCTCCATCGTATAAAGCTGATCAGGAAGTATCTCTCTGTCGAAACAACTGCAAAACTCGTTCTCTCCTTCATAATGTCTCGCATTGACTATTGCAATTCACTCCTGTCTGGTCTTCCTGCCTCCACCATTCACATCCTACAGCGCATTCAAAACAATGCTGCACGCCTTGTACTCAAAAAGAAAAAAGCTGACCACATATCTCCTCTCCTGGCACAACTTCACTGGCTCCCTGTATCAAAGCGCATACAGTACAAACTAGACACCATGTGCTACAAAAGCCTCAATAACGCAGCCCCCGATTACCTGTCAAGCCTACTTGAGATCTATGTTCCCTCACGTACCCTCCGCTCTGCCTCTGATCCTCTGACTCTTCGCTTTCCACGCACTAAGCTCAATACCTATGGTCCACGAGCCTTCTCTGTTTCTGGTCCACTCTCCTGGAACAAACTTCCTCTCTCAGTCCGTCAGCAACCTACTTTTGTCTCCTTCAAGTCCGCTCTCAAAACTCACCTTTTCTCTCCTGCATAAAATCCTAACCTCACTCAACCCTCCCCTCTGCAGCCTGTCTCCGCTCGGAGGGAATCACATGGTTATAATATATAATTGTATGCTATGCTCTCTATAATTTTCCATTGCTTTTATTCTTGCTTTTATTGCTTTTATTCTTTCTCCCCATTTATAGCCATGCGTGTGTGTGGGTGTGTGTGTGTGTGTGTGTGTGTGTGTGTGTGTGTGTCTGTATGTGTGCGTGCGTGTGTGTGCGAGCGTGCGTGCCTGCGTGTGTGTCTGCTTCAGCGCTTAGATTTGATTTTATCAAGATTTTGCGCTATATAAATATTGTAATTATTATTATTATTATTATGTATCTAATATCCTTGCTTTTGAAATGAGAATTGTGTTTTTGCTTTACTTACCAGACCATCAAATGTATCTAATATCCTTGCTTTTGAAATGAGAATTGTGTTTTTGCTTTGCATACCAGACCATCAAATGTATCTAATATCCTTGCTTTTGAAATGAGAATTTTGTTTTTGCTTTACTTACCAGACCATCAACTGTATCTATGTACTTGACTTTGAAATCAGAATTGTGTTTTTGCTTTGCATACCAGACCATCAAATGTATCTAATATCCTTGCTTTTGAAATGAGAATTTTGTTTTTGCTTTACTTACCAGACCATCAAATGTATCTATATACTTGACTTTGAAATGAGAATTGTGTTTTTGCTTTGCATACCAGACCATCAAATGTATCTATATACTTGACTTTGAAATGAGAATTGTGTTTTTGCTTTGTATACCAGACCATCAAATGTATCTATGTACTTGACTTTGAAATGAGAATTGTGTTTTTGCTTTGTATACCAGACCATCAAATGTATCTATGTACTTGACTTTGAAATGAGAATTGTGTTTTTGCTTTGCATACCAGACCATCAAATGTATCTATATACTTGACTTTGAAATCAGAATTGTGTTTTTGCTTTGCATACCAGACCATCAAATGTATCTAATATCCTTGCTTTTGAAATGAGAATTTTGTTTTTGCTTTACTTACCAGACCATCAAATGTATCTAATATCCTTGCTTTTGAAATGAGAATTTTGTTTTTGCTTTGCATACCAGACCATCAAATGTATCTATATACTTGACTTTGAAATCAGAATTTTGTTTTTGCTTTGCATACCAAACCATCAAATGTATCTATTACTTGCTTTTGAAATGAGAATTATGTTTTTGCTTTGCATACCAGACCATCAAATGTATCTATGTACTTGCTTTTGAAATGAGAATTGTGCTTTTGCTTTACTTACCAGACCATCAAATGTATCTATGTACTTGACTTTGAAATGAGATAAAACATCGTTTGAACGGTGGATAAGACTTGAGATTCCTTGAAAGATAGAATGGTCTGACCTGAAAATTTAAATTAATGTTATATATAGTTGTCCTGACAGACCACTTTAACGAAATGCGCTGTACACAATAGTGACAAAACACAACCCTGTCTGACTCCTCTTTTGATATTTTGGAAAGAGCTTACATCGTTTTCTATTCTCATTGCACCTGTTTGTTCCCAATACATATTTCTGATTATATTTGTAGATCTTTTCCATCAATATTGAGTCACCAACGCCATCCAGAGCACTGAATTTGTTTTGAACATGTACGTTAAAGTTTTTACGTATCACTTCATCTGTCTTTAAGAGTCTAAGGTTTACCTACCTATCATTAAGAAAATATTGTCTTCACCTAGCTGATAGACAGCTGAGCATTGGGCATTGTCTGGGGGTGGGGGGTGGGGGAGTTCTGTCATGTGAGACGAGTTTATACAGAATAACTAGTTCTGTTGTGATACAGACCTTTAATTGTTTATTTGTTTCTTTATATCTATGTTCCTTTTTTGAACGTAAGATACACACATACACATGTCATTCACATGTAACCAAGATTATTCCAGTGGTAGACCGATATTACACCAGTATAAAAAGTAGACTAGGTAAAACATAGTCTAGGTAGGGCCTCAGGACCTGGCCAGCTCATGGGTTTATGTGCAGGCTTAAGGTTTGTGCCATGATCACCATACACATGGCACCTGTGACGTTAGTGCATATGGAATTCGTTCCGAGCGCGGAGACGTCATCTGAAGAAACTGAAACTGAAACTGAAACTGAAACATCCTGTTTCATCCTGGTCATCTTCACACTCTGTTTTCAGGCTGCAGTCCAGGTGGTGCTGAAATAATGGTTTACAGAATGTTAAACAAACCAAGATTATTCCAGTGTTAGGCTGATAAAACTCCAGTATAAAAAGTAGACTAGGTAAAACATAGTCTTGGTAGGCCCCAGGACCTGGCCAGCTCATGGGTTTATGTGCAGGCTTAAGGCTTGTGCCATGATCACCATACACATGGCACCTGTGGCATTAGTGCATATGGAATTCGTTCCGAGCGTGGAGACGTCATCTTAATAAACTGAAACTGAAACTGAAACATCCTGTTTCATCCTGGTCATCTTCACACTCTGTTTTCAGGCTGCAGCCCAGGTGGTGCTGAAATAATGGTTTACAGAACTGTTAAACAAATCATTGGACGGTATGTATTGTTGATTGAATTTGGAATGAAAAGAAAACATCATTTATTTTCTGCTTGATTCCATACCGCATACTATGCTTGTATGTGTGTGTGTGTGTGTGTGTGTGTGTGTGTGTGTGTGTGTGTGTGTGTGTGTGTGTGTGTGTGTGTGTGTGTGTGTGTGAGAGAGAGAGAGAGAGAGAGACAGACAGACAGACAGAGATAGACAGACAGCATTAAAGAAGATGGAAAGCATTCTTACCAATAAATGCTTATCAATTAACATCAGGAAGATATGGCTCTACGCAGTCGACTGGGATTTAACCCTTTGACTCCCGCACCCTGTCCACCAGCATCCTGTATTGCCAACCATGCAAACAAAGCACAAACTTTACCCTTTGATTCCCTCACCCTATCCACCAGCTTCCTGCAGGAAGCTGGTAGACACGGTGTAGGAAGCTGGTAGACACGGTGAAGGAATCAAAGGGTTAAGTTTTTGTAGTTGGTGGATAAGGTGCGGGAGTCAAAGGGTTAAACAACACTAACAGTGACAGTAACAATTGTAAAAAGTGTGGCAGCTTCTGTGGCTATAAAGTTGGAGAGGAAAAACATGAGATCAAAGGGATAAAAAAAAAAAAAAAATGTTGGTCAAAAAAGGTCCCGGACAGCGCCAGGGGATCTTGCACATAGTGCGGTCAAACAACCTTTTTCTGAGTAAGAGAAATGTTAGTGAGTTCACGAAGTATCCCCATGGCCAAGCCGGACCCGCTAAGCCACAGTGTGCTTAGAAAATATAAAGTGTTCTGTCGCTGTGGTGCAATACTTGTGACTATATTAAGCTCATGAACGTTATGATCTAATTTTAGGTTGTGATCGTTTCCAAGGGCGAAGCGGTATTTTTCGTTTAAAGATGTCGCCAGTTATTAAGCCTGAAGCCTAATCGTTTAGTTTTTAAAGTGAAATTTCCCAATATTCGTTGATGGAAGCATGGCGTGGACGCTTTTGGGTTTTCGAGTTAACTTTAAGTAGTGCACCTTCTCTGTGCTCGATGAGGAACAAGGGAGAGACTCTTCTCTGTCATGACGTCTTGTTTTAAGAGCATTACTTTCCCTACAACAGTATTAATACCACAGACATCTATCTTAGATGTCTGTGAGCAATACTGACTATTCATTTTATACAACGCCTCAACACAAAAGAGCGCAGTTCAAGTGCTTCACTAAAGCAAATTGTCAGCCGCTATGATGAAACGGACAAACCCCAAGACATTCAGTATTAAAGAAGCCGAATCTAAAAGTATCAATCGGTAGTGCAACAACGATAGTAAATGATTGAAAATGATATCTTTAAAAGTACAAAAGCGCTGAATACTCTGTCTGTCTGTCTGTCTGTCTCACTCTCTGTCTCTGTCTGTCTCTCTCTGTGTCTCTGTCTGTCTCTCTCTCTCTGTCTCTGTTTGTCTGTCTGTCTGCCTCACACTCGGTCTCTGTCTCTCTCTCTCCTGTGTCTCTGCCTCTCTGTCTCTGTCTGTCTGTCTCTCTCTGTTTCTGTCTCCCTGTCTCTGTCTGTCTCTCTTTCTCTCTGTCTCTATTTCTCTCTCTCTATCTCTTTTTCCTCTCTCTCTCTCTCTCTCTCTCTCTCTTTCTCTCTCTCTTTGTTGTTGTTGTTTTGTTTGTTTGGGGGTGGGGGTATTGTTTGCTTTTTGTTTCTTTTTTAAGAAATTAGTCCTCCATCTGGTTTCGAACCTGAGCATCCAAGCTGGTCAAAGCCAATTCACCGTCATGATGGATGTCTCAACCACTCAGCTATCGGGCACATGCTGTGCACTGGGAATTTGAAGCTTTATGAAATCCACAGTCCTCGACCAGATCCAGTTGGAACTATTTCCAGCTTTCTGTTATTGCTTTTAGTCCTCTGGTCCTCTCCTGTGCAGAAATCGACAGTTGTTTGATGAAGTCATGGGCAGATGTGTCCACCAGTCCCCTTGCTCCAATCTTTACGGTGAAGGCTTTGACTTGGAATCCGAATTTCCTCAAGTTGTTGGATAGATTTTCGGCCTTTTCAGTCTTGAATAAATGGACTTCCTCCAAAGTAGGCCTACTTTTTTTATGGTCACAATGAGTTAAATATCTGGGAATGGTCATCTCACCAGACGGCAAATGCACATCAGAAATTGCCAGCAGAATCGGCCAAGCCAAAACAGCATTCAAGAAGATGAAAAGCATTCTTACCAATAAATGCTTATCAAATAATATCAGGAAGAGAGCTCTTGCTTGTTGTATAGAACCGACACTGTTGTACGGTTGTGAAGCGTGGACAGTCAACACGCGAAGTCAGAACAAAATTGATACAACTGAAATGTGGTTTCTAAGGAGAATGTTAAGAGTTCCATGAACAGCAAAGAAAACAAACGAGACAGTCTTGAAGGAAGCAGGCACATAAAGATCATTCATAAAGAAGATTAGAAAAAAACAACAACATTTATATGACATTTGATGATGAAGGAGAAATTAGAGCATCTGGTCACAGCAGGAAAGCTGGAGGGTAAGAGAACATAAGGTAGACCCAGGGAAAAAATATTGTACGGACCTGCAGGGTGGCTGAGGACAGTCTGGTGCACTTTGCTCCCGGCAGTTCTGAGTGCTTGCAGGGATTTCTCTCTTGGTGAGCGCTTGTAATTAACAAGGGCAGCAAGCGTTGCTTCAATAATGGAGGTCATCTCACTGGACTTGGTTTCAAACCAGTCATTGTTCTTGGAGGTCTTCCTCGCAAAGGTACCTAGGGCTGTTTTCTGAAAGGTCTTCCAGACGTGGTTCCATTTTTCAGAGGCATAGTAGTGCACACAGACATCCTATACATTAGGATGTCTGTGGTTGTGCGGTTGGTCTGTGAACAGAGCATCTCTGAGACACTCGGAAAATTCTTCAACTTTCTATGGGTACTGCACCTTGGAGGTGTCATTGCGGGGCTTCCCTTTTCGTTTGGTATGGTGGAGCCTCTTAGGTTGTGGCCTGATCTTGCAACACACTAGTGAGTGGTCTGTGTCACAGTCTGCACTATGGGAGTACAAGTGAGAAGCGTGAACTTGAGGCTTGTTCGTCTGACAATGACCATGTCCAACTGGCGCCAATGTTTTAATGGAGGATGTCTCCATGACACTTTGTGTTGAAGTTTCGTCTGGAAGTAAGAGTTGGTTACGTAGAGACCTTGATAAGAACAAAGCTCCAGGAGGCGCTGCCTATTTTCATATATTGATTTTACCATCTCCAAAACGCCCAAGGCAGGAAAGCCGAGTCGTGATCGGCACCCATCTGGCGTTGAAATCGCCAAGAAGGACAAGATGGTTTTTTGTAGGGATATTCTTGATAGTGTCACTGAGGTTAGCATAGAACTCGTCCTTTGCCTCTGGTGTAGATGTTAGGGTAGGAACATAGGCGCTAATAAGAATCACTGGACGTCAGACGTGTATAGATGGAGAGTCCTCAGACGTTCAGATCACTTGTCACCTCGATCACCCATTTTCAGCAGGGAATTACTGACTGCAAATCCAACTCCGTGTTCTCTGTGCTCCTCAGCACTCTTTCCTTGCCAGAAGAAGGTGTAGTCTTTCTCCTTGAGCGTACCTGAGTCAGCCAGGCGTGTTTCGTGCAAGGCGGCCATGTCTACCTGTAGTTTCAGGAGCTTGTCGTTGATGACAGCTGTCTTTCTTGCGTCACTGATGTCGTGAAGGTTCTCTGATAGCCCTGTTTCATTGTATGGACGTTCCAACATCCAAGATTGACAGCTGGCCTCTTTTATTTTATAGGAAATTTTCCTTCTAAAATTACGTTTAATCTAACATACTTACCGTGGCTCACTGATGCAATAAGCGGCAGCGATTTGCCATTCCTGCCTCATAA
>JAPXFY010000034.1:36071187-36076187 GCA_030674185.1 Monoplex corrugatus
TTGTTGCTTTTTTTCCTGACTTACATCGCAGGTGCCTGTATCTCTCAGGTCTGGTGACAGTAAGGTAATTATTATGATAATAAGCGTAGAGTACCATTCTGTCACGTACAGTCTCAGTCCTAGATGAAACTCCATAACATCACGATTCTCATAACATCACGATTATCATAACATCACGATTATCATCCTCATCGTCATCATCATAGTATTGCGCCAGGGGATCTTGCACATAGTGCGGTCAAACAACCTTTTTCTGAGTAAGAGAAATGTTAGTGAGTTCACGAAGTATCCCCATGGCCAAGCCGGACCCGCTAAGCCACAGTGTGCTTAGAAAATAGAAAGTGTTCTGTCGCTGTGGTGCAATACTTGTGACTATATTAAGCTCATGACGTTATGATCTAATTTTAGGTTGTGATCGTTCCAAGGCGAAGCGGTGTTTTTCGGTTTAAAGATGTCGCAGTTATTAAGCCTGAAGCCTAATCGTGTTAGTTTTAAAGTGAAATTTCCCAATATTCTGTTGATGGAAGCATGGCGTGGACGCTTTTGGGTTTTCGAGTTAACTTTAAGTAGTGCACCTTCTCTGTGCTCGATTGAGGAACAAGGGAGAGGACTCTTCTCTGTCATGACGTCTTGTTTTAAGAGCAGTTACTTTCCCTACAATAGTATTAATACCACAGACATCTATCTTAGATGTCTGTGAGCAATACTGACTATTCATTTTATACAACGCCTCAACACAAAAGAGCGCAGTTCAAGTGCTTCACTAAAGCAAATTGTCAGCCGCTATGATGAAACGGACAAACCCCAAGACATTCAGTATTAAAGAAGCCGAATCTAAAAGTATCAATCGGTAGTGCAACAACGATAGTAAATGATTGAAAATGATATCTTTAAAAGTACAAAAGCGCTGAATACTCTGTCTGTCTGTCTGTCTGTCTCACTCTCTGTCTCTGTCTGTCTCTCTCTGTGTCTCTGTCTGTCTCTCTCTCTGTCTCTGTTTGTCTGTCTGTCTGCCTCACACTCGGTCTCTGTCTCTCTCTCTGTTTCTCTCTCTCTCTGTGTCTCTGCCTCTCTGTCTCTGTCTGTCTGTCTCTCTCTGTTTCTGTCTCCCTGTCTCTGTCTGTCTCTCTTTCTCTCTGTCTCTATTTCTCTCTCTCTATCTCTCTTTTTTCCTCTCTCTCTCTCTCTTTCTCTCTCTCTTTGTTGTTGTTGTTTTGTTTGTTTGGGGGTGGGGGTATTGTTTGCTTTTTGTTTCTTTTTTAAGAAATTACTCCTCCATCTGGTTTCGAACCTGAGCATCCAAGCTGGTCAAAGCCAATTCACCGTCATGATGGATGTCTCAACCACTCAGCTATCGGGCACATGCTGTGCACCAGGAATTTGAAGCTTTATGAAATCCACAGTCCTCGACCAGATCCAGCTGGAACTATTTCCAGCTTTCTGTTATTGCTTTTAGTCCTCTGGTCCTCTCCTGTGCAGAAATCGACAGTTGTTTGATGAAGTCATGGGCAGATGTGTCCACCAGTCCCCTTGCTCCAATCTTTACGGTGAAGGCTTTGACTTGGAATCCGAATTTCCTCAAGTTGTTGGATAGATTTTCGGCCTTTTCAGTCTTGAATAAATGGACTTCCTCCAAAGTAGGCCTACTTTTTTTATGGTCACAATGAGTTAAATATCTGGGAATGGTCATCTCACCAGACGGCAAATGCACATCAGAAATTGCCAGCAGAATCGGCCAAGCCAAAACAGCATTCAAGAAGATGAAAAGCATTCTTACCAATAAATGCTTATCAAATAATATCAGGAAGAGAGCTCTTGCTTGTTGTATAGAACCGACACTGTTGTACGGTTGTGAAGCGTGGACAGTCAACACGCGAAGTCAGAACAAAATTGATACAACTGAAATGTGGTTTCTAAGGAGAATGTTAAGAGTTCCATGAACAGCAAAGAAAACAAACGAGACAGTCTTGAAGGAAGCAGGCACATAAAGATCATTCATAAAGAAGATTAGAAAAAAGAAAACAACATTTATATGACATTTGATGATGATGGAGAAATTAGAGCATCTGGTCACAGCAGGAAAGCTGGAGGGTAAGAGAACATAAGGTAGACCCAGGGAAAAAATATTGTATGGACCTGCAGGGTGGCTGAGGACAGTCTGGTGCACTTTGCTCCCGGCAGTTCTGAGTGCTTGCAGGGATTTCTCTCTTGGTGAGCGCTTGTAATTAACAAGGGCAGCAAGCGTTGCTTCAATAATGGAGGTCATCTCACTGGACTTGGTTTCAAACCAGTCATTGTTCTTGGAGGTCTTCCTCGCAAAGGTACCTAGGGCTGTTTTCTGAAAGGTCTTCCAGACGTGGTTCCATTTTTCAGAGGCATAGTAGTGCACACAAACATCCTATACATTAGGATGTCTGTGGTTGTGCGGTAGGTCTGTGAACAGAGCATCTCTGAGACACTCGGAAAATTCTTCAACTTTCTATGGGTACTGCACCTTGGAGGTGTCATTGCGGGGCTTCCATTTTTGTTTGGTATGGTGGAGCCTCTTAGGTTGTGGCCTGATCTTGCAACACACTAGTGAGTGGTCTGTGTCACAGTCTGCACTATGGTGAGTACAAGTGAGAAGCGTGAACTTGAGGCGTGTTCGTCTGACAATGACCATGTCCAACTGGCGCCAATGTTTTAATGGAGGATGTCTCCATGACACTTTGTGTTGAAGTTTCGTCTGGAAGTAAGAGTTGGTTACGTAGAGACCTTGATAGGAACAAAGCTCCAGGAGGCGCTGCCTGTTTTTATATATTGATTTTACCAACTCCAAAACGCCCAAGGCAGGAAAGCCGAGTCGTGATCGGCACCCATCTAGCGTTGAAATCGCCAAGAAGGACAAGATGTTCTTTTCTAGGGATATTCTTGATAGTGTCACTGAGGTTGACATAGAACTCGTCCTTTGCCTCTGGTGTAGATGTTAGGGTAGGAACATAGATCACTTGTCACCTCGATCAGCCATTTTCAGCAGGGAATTCCTGACTGCAAATCCAACTCCGTGTTCTCTGTGCTCCTCAGCACTCTTTCCTTGCCAGAAGAAGGTGTAGTCTTTCTCCTTGAGCGTACCTGAGTCAGCCAGGCGTGTTTCGTGCAAGGCGGCCATGTCTACCTGTAGTTTCAGGAGCTTGTCGTTGATGACAGCTGTCTTTCTTGCGTCACTGATGTCGTGAAGGTTCTCTGATAGCCCTGTTTCATTGTATGGACGTTCCAACATCCAAGATTGACAGCTGGCCTCTTTTATTTTATAGGAAATTTTCCTTCTAAAATTACGTTTAATCTAACATACTTACCGTGGCTCACTGATGCAATAAGCGGCAGCGATTTGCCATTCCTGCCTCATAAACAATAAAGTCCGAAAGGACCATAACTCTGAGAGTATCCATGTGCTCTTCCTCTTTTCGAGGAAACCAAGACCCTGACTGTGAATGGAAGGAACCAGGAAAGCGGGAAGGACGGGAGGGACTCTGCGTGAGCCACGGTAAGTATGTTAGATTAATTAAACGTAATTTTAGAAGGAAAATTTCCTTTTACTTACACATACTGTACCGTGGCTCACTGATGCAGAATAGCACTACCCGGAAGGAGGGCTTACCTGGTTAATGCCTGGAGGAATGAGACAAGTCAGGGCGTGCGCAGAGATGGGGTGTTGAGCCACCACAGTGGAAGCGATACCCCTAGATCCACCGTCGCAGACGGTAGACGTCGCGCCGGTAGGATGGAATGAACGTGCCCGGAGAACGCCAATGCGTGGCGTCCAGGACACTCTGGAGGCTGGCATTGAGTGAACGCCAGTGACAAGGCCCATGTTCTAATGTCATGGGGCCTCAGGGAGAAGACAGCCAAATCTGAGCCCGGCCTTGCATACACATCCTTGATGACTGTCCACAGCCATCGAGAGATGAAAATTTGGTTTTTCTTTCTTTTTTGACTGGTGCAGGTCTTTCAGTCTGTGTATCGGTGTTTTTCTAATCTCCAAGCACCCAATGGAGAAGACAGACTGTGGCGGGACAACACCTTTTTGGTTGGGGGTTGCTCAATTTAGCCGAGCGGTGGCTGTCCAGTGAGATCCGAGAATCTCTCCAGCTGTCGGAAGCAGCCACTGGCGCTACACACTACGCCAATTGATCTGTAGCTTATGACTGGTAGACTGCTGCTTCAAGTGTTGTTTCAACACCATGAGGTGAGTCTGGAATGACCTCTCCAGGGCGCAAGCCAGGTTGTGGTGATGTGGAGGACAAGCTGTTGTAGGTCCTACCCAGTGTATGGGAATCCTGTGGCTTGCCTGAGGTCAAACACACAATCTCTGCGTTATGAGAATGGCTGGTCAGACAAATGAGCCATTGGACCACTGAAAAAAATGTGACTGGCCCTAGGTTGAACCCACCGGCAAACAGCTAGAGAAGAATGACATCACAAGAAACAGGAAAGTGAACTCTGGCTTGACGTAAGATTCTGTTTTCAAGAAGGATTGCTTCCCTTGTTTAAACCCATTGTCCCTATCTATGCAAACAAATAAATGCAGGAAAAAATGACAGAAAAACGGCAAAAGCGCAAAGAGGGAGAGAGAGGGGAGGGGGAGAGAGGAGGGGAGAGAGGGAGAGAGAGAGAGAGAAGACGCAGATGACAGACAGACAGACAGACAGGCGTTGAGAGAGGAGAAGAGTAGAGAGAGAGATATAGAGAGAGAGAGAACTAGAATGGGTTGTTTGAGAGTTATAATATATTCAGTCACATTTTCATTCTCGTATGCCAAACCCTCCTCTCTCTCTCTACAACCACACACACACACACACACACACACACACACACAACACACACACACACACACACAAACACACACACACACACAAACACACACACAACACACACACACACACACACAAACAAACACACACACACACACACACACACACACACACACACACACACACACACACACACACAGAATGATGATT
>JAPXFY010000034.1:36081187-36096187 GCA_030674185.1 Monoplex corrugatus
CAACCCTCGTTCTCACGCGCTATATTCAGTCTCTTTCCGGTGTGTGCTGTGTAGAAGGACAGAACAATTCTGTTGAAGTGCAGTCATGGCGGTGCCTTTTTCTAACACAAAGTTGCGAGTGCCCAAAGGGTTTCAAAACATATTGGAGGGGTTGGCGAGGGAGGTTTTGCGGTGTCAGCCTGAGAACGTTTACGAATTCGGCGCTACGTATTTCGAAACTTTGCTGAGGAATCGCACAGGTGAGTAAGTCTGATACAGAGAAAGAGAAAGGGTGTGTTGATATCGTTGCTGCGTTGTTTGTGCTAGTTACGATGGGTTGTCCAGGCATGTTTCTTACCTCAGCACACGTCGTCAAATCATGTTGTGTTGTGTCTTGTGATAAATACGTCGTTGTAACATTAACGTTTTAGAAATGAAACGTAACCCAAATCATGGGAAAAAATCGTTATTTTCAAATTAGAGTTTGTAGGATTGTTCTGGACAAGAAGACTTATTCAGAAAGTTTTATTTATCAGTTTTTCTCAGCCCCCAAATTCACACCACATAAATATGTTAAACTCATATCAAATTATAACATGTATGATTACATACACTTTTATAACTATGGTTTCTCGGATACCAATTGAAACTGAATAACCCAAAGTCACAGGAGTTTTCATCTTTTTTTCTGATTTTAACTTTAAAAATCCAGAGAATGTAAGGTATTCTTTTGAATCTTTCTCAGTCAAAGTTTCAATCCCTTAATCAGTCACACTCACAAATACGTGTTCACACACTCACACACATACACACACGCACGCACACACACACATGCACATGTAAACACACACACACATATATGCACACACACACACACACACACACACACACACACACAAAGTATTGGAATATGATCATACAAAATAAGTAAAAGATTTTTTTAAAAAGCAAGGAAACTGTTAAATCTTAAAATGATAATACCAAACAAACACCCAGCATGTGTGTGTGTGTGTCTTTGTGTTCACAACCATGTGTGCATATAGGCATGCACATGAGCACACACACACACACACACACACACACACACAACACACACACACACACACCACACACACACACACACACACACACACAACACACACTAACACACGCTAACACAAACACACACTTTTAAAGCATGTATTACATGTCTATTCAGTCATTTTACATCTTACGCTGAAAATTGATGGTGATTATGGTTTTGTTCATGAGAAGTATATGGTTGAATTTATGAAAAAAATAAACAAACAAATAAGTGAATAAATAAATGAAAGAGTAGATAGCTAAATGAAGAATAAATAAACAAATGAATACATTGTTTTAAAAAAAAAGATTAAACGAAGAAGCAAACAATTATAGATCAAATAAATAAACAAGGAATACATATTGATGAAATAAAATCAGAGTGTTTGCCAATGTACAAGGAAATACTAAACAGAGAAATACAAAAAATACAAATGGCATGTGTATTTTAATATAACTAAGCAGGACAGGGGCAAACTTTTGGCCAGCTGACCTTTGTCAAGCATTTATAAAAGACATCACAGAAAAAAATGTGCAGCATTTAGTACAAAAAAGCAGAAGACAATTTAACAAAATGTGGCATTTAGCATAATGATGATGATCATCATCATCAGATGCCCTGCTGCATGGCGTTGGCAATCATGGACTTCCATCTGTCTCTATCTCTTGTTGCCTCAAGCATCTCTTCTATCCTCCTTGACTTCAGCCACTCTGCAAGTCCGTCTAGTATTTTCTCCCTGGGTCTACCTGGTGCTCTCTTTCCCTCCACCTTTCCTGTTGTGACCAGGTGCTCCAAATCCCCTTTCCTCATAAAATGGCTTATAAATGTTGCCTGTCGTTTCCTAATTTTCCTTATGAATGATCTATGTGTGTCTGCCTCCATCAAGACTGTCTCATTTGTTTTCTTTGCTGTCCATGGAACTCTCAACATTTTTCTTAGAAACCACATCTCGGCTGCCTCAATCTTGTTCTGGCTTTGCTTGTTGACTGTCCACGCCTCATAACCATACAATAGTATTGGTTCTGTATAACATTCAAGAACTCTCTTCCTGATGTTAACTGATAGGCATTTGTTGGTAAGAATGCTTGTCAACTTCTTGAATGATGTTTTGGCTTGGCCGATTCTACTGGCTATTTCTGATGTGCATCTGCCGTCTGGTGAAATGATCATTCCCAGGTATTTAAGCTTATCAACCTGTCTCAAGGTCGTGCCGTTTGCTGTTATTTTGCATGAGGGGATTTCATGTTTTCTACTGATCACCATGACTTCAGTTTTCCTGCTGTTTAGTCCCAACCCCTTACCTTTTCTTTCCATTTCTAGTATATTCACAAGGTTTTGTAATAATGATGGTTATAACAATAAATGAATGAATGATCCTGATACTGCTATATGTATAGCCATATCTACAACAGAAACAATGACCATCCCCACTGGGACTGATAGACACTCAAGTTGGTCTAATGAATGAACAAGCATACTGGTCAAAGTCCTCATGTGGGATACAAGACCAGTTGCGGAAGATAATTTTCTTGGATACATGTATGTGAGTTGTTTTTCCCACACTCACTATCATCAAAGTGCCTTGCCACATGGCGTTGGCGATTATGGACTTCCATCTTTCTCTGTCCCTTGTTGCCTCAAGCAATCTCTTCCACCCTCTTTTTGTCCCCAGCCACTCTACAAGTCCGTCTAGCATCTTCTCCCTGGGTCTACCCGGTGCTCTCTTCCCTCCAGCTTTGCCCACACTGTGTAGGGGATATGCTGCTGTGCGCAGTCTGCGTACTCTGATTTTGGTGGCCATGCATGTTAGGTGTTTTCCTTAACCCTTTGACTCCCGCACCCTATCAACCAACTGCAAAAACTTAACCCTTTGACTTCCTCCCCCTATCCACCAGCTTCCTGCAGGAAGTTGGTGGGTAGGGTGAGGGAATCAAAGGGTTAAGTTTCTGCTTTGCTCGCACGGTTGACAATGCAGGATGGTTAGTGGACAGGGTGCGGGAATCAAAGGGTTAAACCACCAGACACTGACACAGTCTGTGTACTCTGTTTATGGTGGCCTGCATGTTGGGTATTTTCTTAACCCTTTGACTCCCGCACCCTGTCCACCAGCATCCGCCATTGTCAACCCTGCAAGCAAAGCAAAAACTGAACCCTTTGATTCTCTCACCCTGTCCACCAGCTTCCTACAGGAAAAACCACCAGACACTGACACAGTTTACAGTATCTTTACTGTACATTCATATTTCCTGCATGGATAGGAATCCTACAGCCCTGGATTCTCCTACAGCCCTGGATTCGCCTTCTGCCAGTCCTGCTTCTGCTGAAATGACTGGCAGCCGTTCTGCCCTGTTCATGTCTGTGCAGGTACAGGGAGTCTTCCAGATACTTGCTGGCAGATTCGGATGGATTGTGGAATTGTCAGAATGCAGTGAATTCCTCTTGAACACATTCCAGTCTCCAAATTTATCAAATCTGATTACACATAGTGTATACTGCTGTTGTCATTATGCTGTGTTGGGGCAGTGTCATACCAGTTGGTGTTATTGATGCCAGGAATTCATAGTTGTAGTGCTGGGAGTAGAAGCAGCAAGCTCTGTGGTTGTGACATCGATCATTACCACTGCTATCGCTAGTAGAACTGCCACCACCACTAACACCACCATCATCAACTACAGCAAAATTTCTTTTGATAGTGGAAACAAGACTTACAATGATGAAAACAACTTCCCCATCCATCCTGTACCCATCACCCCTTCCCACCCTACCCCCACCTCTCCCAAAAAAGAAAAAAAATAAAGAAAGAAAGAAAGAAAATGAAAATAAAGGGTTAAATGTTTTGCTTTGCTAGCATAGTTGGCAATGCAGGATGTTGGCGAACAGGGAATGGGAGTCAAAGGGTTAAGTGTTTTGCTTTGCTAGCATGGTTGGCAGTGCAGGATGTTGGCAAACAGGGAATGGAAGTCAAAGGGTTAAGTGTTTTGCTTTGCTAGCATGGTTGACAATGCAGGATGTTGGCAAACAGGGTGTGGGAGTCGAAGAGTTAAGTGTTGTTATAATACTGTTTCCTTATGTTTATGAATTGATATCACTTTTTGTTATCGCATTGTTTTTTGATTTCTGCTTATTGCAAAACAAAAATGATTTGAAAAGGTTTTCTTAAAACTTCTGCTATTCAAAAACAATAACAACAGCAAAAAAATGGAACACATTACATTAAAAAGTTAAGATGAAAAAGAGCAAAATAGAGATCAAATGAAGATGTGACTTAAAATATTTAGAAAGCTCATTGCAAAAGGTGCTTACTATTCTGTACTTTTATTTAAAAAGTCAAAAACATTATCATAATTGTATCATACTTGATTTTTAGAAAAAAATACTAGAAGGGCAATATTAGATAACTGAAAAGAGATCAAACAAAGGTGAAATTGAACATTTTGAAAGCTGAGTGCTGGTAATGGGTGGTTTTGTTTGTTTGTTTGTTTTGTTTGTTTTTGGTTGGTTGGTTGTTGGTTTGGTTTTGACTTTTGTTTTTGGTTTTGTTGTCGTTGTTGTTGTTTCATATTTGTTTTCATTTTCGGTTGGTTGTTGTTGTTGTTGTTGTTTTCAAAATAAAAACCAGACTGTATAAGAATGATTAAAAAATGCGTGATACTCGAAATCCCCCCCTCCCCCAGTAAAATCATAATAATAAATAAACAGATAAATAAATAAAACAAAAAGACGAAGATGAAAAGTATCCGGCGCCTATGTCAAGCAAAAAGGCCTGATTTTCACCACACCGACCAAGGCAAAGGCATAGCAGCCCCCACCCCACCCCCCACCCCACCCACACACACACACACACACCAATCTCCCAACCCTCACCGACCGACACCAACAATGCTACCACCGAAGCTAACTAAACCACGCCGCCATCGCCAGCGTCAGCCGTCGCTGGCTCGAGCTCGTCCTGGCTGCAGCGGCGGCGGCGGCAGCAGCAGCTGTTGTTGTATGAATGCTCTCTCTTCTCTCTCTGTCAGTGAGCTCCGTTCGTTGCAGCCAAGCACACGAAAGGTCAACGAATGCTTGGCCTAGACCTACTGAGTCTGAAGCGTGTTTTCGTTAGGGGTGCGTTTGTCTAGAGCTCGCTCTTCAAACGTGTTGCGTTAGTGGTGTACATGTGCGGCACCGGAGTTGGGTGAATTAGGGTGTGTGTGTGTGTGTATGTGTGTGTGTGTGTGCTGCCGCATACGCACGCACTGTACTTACATCCCAGACTTTGGGAGCCGAGTTGTTTTCGAGAGAGAGAGAGAGAGAGAGAGAGAGAGAGAGCGTCTCGAGGCTCTCTCTTTTCACCGAGTCTCGCCGGATCCGAAAGAGTGTGCTCGAATATTTTGGCCGCTGGAATTCTTGTCGGGGAGTCTGACTTGCTGTGCTGGCACTGGTGCCAAAAGCCGAAGTGTGGCGGTTGGTGTGGCTGTTGGAAGAGGAAGCAAAGCCAAAGGGAATCGAGGATTTGGACTGATACACAGACAGAGCTGCTGATGTTTCTACCCCGACGTTCTGGGAGCGTCTCGGCTTCTTCCTCGGTGCAGGTGAGTGTTGTCTCTTTAAATTGTTCTGTCTTTGTTTCGTGTTTCTGTTGATCTACATTGTGCATTGGTGGGGGGTGGGGTGAGGGTAGGGCTAGGGCCAGACATTGTTCATTTGGGTTTGAAGTAGGTCTAGGGTAAGAACAAGCATCCAGTTTCGTCGTATCTAATCTATGCACAAAATGCTTTGGAGTTTGTTCAGGAGGGTTTGATCGCACTTGGACAATCACAGTGTAGGCCTATAGGATATATAGATCTATCTATCTATCTATCGATCTATCTATCTATCTATCTATCTATCGATCTATCTATCTATCTATCTATCTATCTATCTATCGATCTATCTATCGATCTATCTATCTATCTATCTATCTATCTATCTATATCTATCGATCGATCGATCGATCGATCATTATCTATCTATCTATCTATTTATCTATCTATCTATTATCTATCTATCTATCTATTTCTATCTATCTATTATCTATCTATCTATCTATCTATCTTCTATCTATCTATCTATCTATCTGTTGTGTGTGTGTGTGATGTGTGTGTGTGTGTGTGTGTGTGTGTTCAGTCATTATTTCTTTAATGTCTTTTCACATGTGCTTTTAGGGTCTGTTCAAATGTGTGTCTGTTTGTGTGTATGTGTGTACATATGTGTGTGTGTGTGTGTGTGTGTGTGTACATGTGTGTGTGTGTGTGTGTACATGTGTGTGTACATGTGTGTGTGTGTGTGTGTGTGTGTGTGTGTGTGTTTGCCAGCAGGTACTTGGCAGACACCCAGAGCCTGTGCAATACACAAGTTCTTGAAATGAGGGGTGGGGGGGGGGAGAGGTACCTATAAATGCTAAGCTGACACCACCAGAATGATGTAAACATTGACCCTTTGACTGCCGCACCCCATCCACCAGCATTCCACATTGTCAACCATGCTAGCAAAGCAAAAACTTAACCCTTTGAGTTTGACTGCAGCACCCCATCCACCAGCATTCCACATTGTCAACCATGCTAGCAAAGCAAAAACTTAACCCTTTCAGTACTCTGTCACCCTATACACCAGCTTCCTGCAGGAAGCTGGTAGATAGGATGAGGGAGTTAAAGGGTTGAGTTTTGCAGTTGGTGGATAGGGTGCAGGAGTCAAAGGGTTAAGTTTTCACAGTTGGTGGATAGGGTGCAGGAGTCAAAGGGTTAAGTTTTCACAGTTGGTGGATAGGGTGCAGGAGTCAAAGGGTTAAGTTTTTACAGTTGGTGGATAGGGTGCAGGAGTCAAAGGGTTAAGTTTTTGCAGTTGGTGGATTGGGTGCAGGAGTCAAAGGGTTAAGATGGGTAACTGTCAGGTCAGTTTTGAATGTTGCGGGCTGGGATTGAACGCGAGATATCAGATCTTGGGGCCACAGCTCTGTCAAGAGAACCATCCAGCTGCCGAAATCTTGCAGAGAAATAAACTACGTAGCCTACAGTTGTACTTTTTTTTCTGACCTTGTTTAGAGTTGGAGAAGGTAAAGCATTGAAGACAGTGAGGTGGATATCACCCCTACAATGTTGATCCAGAAAAAGTTAAGTCTCAACCACCTCACTCCCCTGTAGGCCCGTAAATAGAAAAGTTAGGATCGTTATTAGTTTAGATGATCATTTTATATTTTCTTGTAGTATCATCGTACTTTGGGAGGTTACCTTTGTGCTCACCTTTTTTGTTGTTGTTTGTTTGTTTTTTGTCCCATTTTTCATCGCCACCTTAACTCTTTGACGACGGCTACTCGATTGAAGTAACAGCTGAGCTCTCACTGAGGACGGGCTACTTTGATCATAGTAACAGATGGTCTAGGATATATAACTCCCTCTACTTTTGTTATGCTAATGATTTAGTAGTTGGCAGTTGCTTCCCTTGTGGAGGGAACTTCCGTTGAACACTTCAGCTATGTTTTGCCGGTTTCTTTGTCTAAAATTGATGGATAGGTTCACTTGCACCTGGTTCTAAGTGATTTCACTGTGGCAGCCTTAGGCCAGCAGGAGAGCTCAGCTGTGGCAAGTGCAGTCACAATAGAGTTAATGGCCACAGAAGCTGGCACAATTTTTACAATGCAATGATGATGATGTCGATGAGGATGATAATCATGATGGTATGGAGTTCCATCTCGGATTGAGATTGCGTGACAGGGGCTGTAGTCTACACTTACTATCATAATATATCCTGGCGTCAACCGGGCCCCAAAGAGATCAGACACCTGCAGTGCTGGTCAGAAAATTTGAGCAACACCCTCAATGATGTATCCGTGAAGTGGATGAGATTCGACTGTGTGGCCCCAGTCTTCCCAATGAGCCCATAGCTCACTTAACTTTGAGTACGAGCCAGTTAGAGCTTAAAAATCCCACAGGAGTTTTTGAAGGGACTGATGGGGGTTTGAACCCACAACCTTCCAGTCGGTAGTCCATTGTGCTAACCACTACACGTCGGCGACTGGTTTAGACCAACAATCTTATTCTAGCTTGCCATGGATAGACCTGATAGTCAAGCAGATAAGATGCTGTGCTTCCTTTGGAAGCTCTGGATTCAGTTCTGCTTGAGTACATCTTGCATGGTTACCAGATTAGTGGAAGGTTTTCTAATCTCACGGTTCAGTGTGTGTGTTGGCCTGGTACTTGGTAGTGCCTGGTAGTGTATATGCTGGCAGAACATGAAATATGTGGGTTAAAGATCCTTTGACAGTTTAAGTAATATCAGTAATGCAT
This sequence comes from Monoplex corrugatus, assembly GCA_030674185.1. NCBI lineage: Eukaryota > Metazoa > Mollusca > Gastropoda > Littorinimorpha > Ranellidae > Monoplex > Monoplex corrugatus. Next base: position 36,089,534 of record JAPXFY010000034.1, read on the forward strand.
GCCTATCAGGGTCAGATTATTCAGGCCACACAGTAATATACTGTGGTAGGGTGAGCAAATCAAAGGTGTACGTTGCTGGTCCAGTGGAGAATTGAAATGTTAAACGTTTGACTGCGCAGCCCGTGTGCCACAAATCTTGTCACCATGCATTAAAAGAAAAAATGAATTGCTATTATCAACAGCATAAGAAGAAGATGTGGTAGTTGGGAATCAAGGTTAATTTTCATTGAAATTACTGGGTACATGCGGACAAGATTAACAAATAATATTGAGTAGAGCATGGTTTGGTACATCTATCATATTAGAGAAAAGGAGATGCTATTTTGACAAAAAAGTTTGCCTATCTGTCTTTTATTAAAAGTCATCCAAACAAACACAAATGATACAATAATATTGATAGTGATGGTGCACAATTATTGTGTTAAGTAATGATGTTGGCACTGTTCTGCAACGTGATTTGGTAACTGTGTCCATGTACTGTCATGTCTTTTGATGTTTATTTGTCATTGTTTGTATGTGCTTTCTATTTCTTCTGTCTGTCTGTCACTTGTCTTTTTTTATTTCTGTCCTATTCTGAATCTCTTGTGTCAGTCTGTTTCTGCACTGTTTCAGTCTCTGTGTCCTCCCCCTCCCCACCCCCACACACTCCTGTGGAGATGCCAAGTGGGGGGGGGGGGGGGAGGAGCTCTTTGGGTATAAATAGTATCCCCACCTTCTGGAAATTCTGTGTGCTAGGAATTTCCCCTTTTCTGTTACTCTCTTGGTTTCTGCCTTGTTCCTTTGCTTTCTGTCATTTCTTCCTATCATTTTCTGACTTGCTGGTCCATTCACCTGTATGTGTTCTATAAAGTCATAAAGTCTTACATTACATGCTTGGATTGAGAAATGGGTACATGTATTAAGTGCATTTTTGGCTCTAGGGAAATGAGATATGTGTAAGCAATTTTAGGTAACTTAGGCCTGTTTTTGTATGTTTTAGTGCCCTTATTAAAAGCGTACATTATATCGAAATTTCAAAAACGCATTTGGAATAGAGAAAATATAACATAGTTTCCAGATATTTATGGTTTACCTTTGATTAAAATTCAATTTATCTATGCCATCACAAGCTTGAGGCTGAATTAGGTAGGCTCAAAGAACTAGATGGACAAAGCAGAAATTATGTAAGTTTTGTAGAATTTAAATAAGTTCCGTGATGATAATACTTTAGCCTAGTTTAGGCGATGAGTTTCTCGTTATTTTCGAGTGTTGTAAGTTCCATGATGACTAACAGGAAGAGAGTTCTTGAGTCTTACATAGAACTGATACTGTTATATGGTTGTGAGGCGTGGGCAGTCAACACATCGAGTCAGAACAAACTTGAGGCAACAGGAATGTGGTTTCTATGAAGAATGTTGAGAGTTCCATAGACAGTAACGAAAACAAACGAGACAGTCTTGAAGGAGGCAGACAGAAGAATATCATTGATAAAGTAGATTAGGAAAAGATGAGCAACATCTATAACATTTATTGGACATTTTATTAGGAAAGAGAAATTAGAGCACCTGGTTACAACTGGAAAACTGGAGGGAAAGAGAACACCAGGTAGACTAAGGGAGAAAATATTGGACGGACTTGCAGGGTGGCTGAGGACAGAGAGGGTGGGAGATGTACTTGCAACAACGAGGGATAGATACGTATGGAGGGCCGTGATCGCCAATGTCATGTGGCACGGCAGATGATGATGATGACAGAAGTAAATTCCATATAAACTGAAATTAGCAAAAGTTACCACATTTTCTGAAATTGTGTAGATATCTTTTGAAAATAGGAGTAATCTATCGTAAGGCAGTTTCAGTGGTACTTCTTTCTGTTGAACAAAGTTTATACAATGTATGATAATTCCATTGGATTTTCATTTATATGTTGTTGTCCTCCATGGCCCTGTTGGAGTTAAAAGATCTCTTAAATGGTGTTCAGCAATGTGTGTGTGTTGTGTGTGTGTGTGTGTGTGTGTGTGTGTGTGTGTGTGTGTGTGTGTGTGTGTGTGTGTGTTGTTTGTGTGTGTGTGTGTTTTATACATGTGTATGTTTATCTCTTTGTGTGCGTTTCTGTGATCTGTGCTTCTGTGTGTGTTGTGGTGTGTGTGTGTGTGTGTGTGTGTGTGTGTGTGTGTGTGTGTGTGTGTGTGTGTGTTGATACATATGTGTGTTTATCTTTTAGTGTGTGTTTCTGTGTAATCTGTGCCTCTGTGTGAGTGTGTGTGTGTGTGTGTGTGTGTGTGTGTGTGTGTGTGTGTGTGTGTGTGTGTGTGTGTGTGTGTGTGTGTGTGTGTGTGTGTGTGTGTGTGTGATGTTTCCTGTACAGTCAGGGTTTCCTCGAACAGGACATTGATAAATGAGTCTTGACACATTGCAGAGTGACAGTGCATTAATAATGTTCACTTCTCTGTTGTCACTGTGAACCGACTTCGTGACTGTAAGTTATTGAGCACTGTTGTGAAACCTGTTTTTTAATTAAGAAAGAAACACTGTATTTATTTTCTTTGACTTGTACACTGGAATGTTTTTGCTACATCATTATTATACATTGTGTGTTTTTGTGCGGGACAGGGAGGAGAAGGTTTGGTGTGAGATGGCAGGAATAGAATATGTATTGTCCTTGGGTGTATTGTATGTATCTGAGGAATTTGGGGATTGTGATGTTGATAGGCCAATTTATGAGGAAAGGGGAATTGGAGCACCTGGTCACAACGGGAAAGCTGGAGGGAAAGAGAGCACCGGGTAGACCCAGGGAGAAGATACTAGACGGACTTGCAGAGTGGCTGGGGACAAAGAGGGTGCAAGAGATGCTTGAGGCAACAAGTGATAGAGACAGATGGAAGTCCATAATCGCCAATGCCATGCGGCAAGGCACCTGATGATGATGATGATGATGATGATGATGATGATGATGATACAATTTGGAGGTTGGTGGTGTCGGGGATGCTTGAAGTTTGTGTGTTGACAATTTAATGAAACAGACTATTCAGAAGCTTTAGGTTACTATTCAGATTCATCATATATTGTATAATATATATGATATTGTGTGAATCGTGTATCTCTTGAAATAAGTAATATTGTACAATTCTGCAGTTATGAAAGAAGAATCTTTCTTACAAGGGTTGGGGTGGGGTAGGGGTAGGAACATTGTGTTCGTATTCCGAATTGTTTGAGGTGTATGATTGTAGAAAGAAGTGATGTACAAACTACAATACAAAATATAATGTATATGTTTAGAGATGGGAGTTTGGAGTTTGTTAAATCTTTAGGGGACCCCCCCCACCACCACCCTTCCTTGGGGATGCCAGGGACTCTTTCATTGTAAATAGTATCCCCACCTTCTGGAAACTCTGTGCTAGAAATTTCCTCATTTCTGTCACTCTCTTGGTTTCTGTCTTCCTCCTTTGCTGTCTGTCATTTCTTCCTATCATTTTCTGCCTTAATGGTCCATTCATCTGTATGTGTTCGATAAAGTCTTATGTACTTTTTCTTAGGTTTGATAATTGGGTACATGTATTAAGTGCATTTTTGGCTCTAGGGAGGTGAGATATGCGTAAGCAATTTTAGGTAGTGTATGCCTATTTTTATACATGTTTTGGTGTCCTTGGGTATGCTTAAATTTGTATTCAGGTGTGTTTTTTTAATCCCCCGTGCGATAAATTGGACGGAGTGGTCAACGCCAGGAGCATGTCCTTAGATTATGTGCGCTAATGCATTGATAGGTGTACTTAATTTTCGATAAATTGGACGGAGTGGTCAACGCCAGGAGCATGTCCTTAGATTATGTGCGCTAATGCATTGATAGGTGTACTTAATTTTCGATAAATTTGGACGAGTGGTCAACGCCAGGAGCATGTCCTTAGATTATGTGCGCTAATGCATTGATAGGTGTACTTAATTTTCGATAAATTGGACGGTAGTGGTTCTAACGCCAGGAGATGTCCTTAGATTATGTGCGCTAATGCATTGATAGGTGTACTTAATTTTCGATAAATTGGACGGAGTGGTCAACGCCAGGAGCATGTCCTTAGATTATGTGCGCTAATGCATCAGTTGATTTGTGTACTTACTTTTCTTTTGTTGTTTTTACCTCTTGATGTTTAAAACAGTTGTAGCCCTGATATAGCACTACGCAGTCAGCTGGGCTTTAAGCAACTATAACAATAACAACAATAAAAGCTCTAGGGGTTCATCAGACTTGGACAACTCCATATGTGCTCCATTCAAACATGTCAGCAGTTGTAATGACAGGCTCCCAAAGCCTGGACAAATTCCTGTGAACTAGCAAGGTCTTGAAATAGGGAGAGGGGTGTATATGATATAGTCGATAAAGTCCAACATAACTCTTTATTTGTGTACCCTTGTGTGGGATCTCAGGCCAGAGTCTGATGCACACAGGCGGCCAGGCCATAGTCTGATGCACACAGGTGGCCAGGCCATAGTCTGATGCACACAGGCGGCCAGGCCAAAGTCTGATGCACACAGGTGGCCAGGCCATAGTCTGATGCACACAGGTGGCCAGGCCATAGTCTGATGCACACAGGTGGCCAGGCCAGAGTCTGATGCACACAGGCGGCAGGCCAAGTCTGATGCACACAGGTGGCCAGGCCATAGTCTGATGCACACAGGCGGCCAGGCCAGAGTCTGATGCACACGGGGTGGCCAGGCCAAAGTCTGATGCACACAGGTGGCCAGGCCATAGTCTGATGCACACTGGTGGCCAGGCCATAGTCTGATGCACACAGGGGCCAGGCCATAGTCTGATGCACACAGGCGGCCAGGCCAGAGTCTGATGCACACAGGTGGCCAGGCCAGAGTCTGATGCACACAGGTGGCCAGGCCAAGTCTGATGCACACAGGTGGCCAGGCCAGAGTCTGATGCACACAGGTGGCCAGGCCATAGTCTGATGCACACAGGTGGCCAGGCCAAAGTCTGATGCACACAGGTGGCCAGCCATAGTCTGATGCACACAGGTGGCCAGGCCAAAGTCTGATGCACACAGGCGGCCAGGCCAAGTCTGATGCACACAGGTGGCCAGGCCAAAGTCTGATGCACACAGGCGGCCACATACTGAACACACAGGAGCACTCTGACAGAGTGGTTCTGCTTCAACTGCACGTTTACACTGGATGCTCATCTTCATTTATAAGGTTCTGTTCCCTGCGATATCTTGCACCTCCATTCAGCCGTGTTTGTGGCCATGATTTCCCATTGAGGTGGGTGTAGAGGGGATATAAACACTAGGGGCTGCCAACTGTCCAGTTAGTGTTGCAGATTGCCACTGAACTAGGGATATATCAGATCTTGAGTCCAGCTGTATCAAAATAACAGACCATCTGGCATTAGGGGTTAGCTGTCGGTTAACCCTTTGACCCCCGTACCCTACCCACCAACTGCAAAAACTTAACCCTGCAGGAAGCTGGTGGATAGGGTGAGAGAATCAAAGGGTTAAGTTGTTGCTTTGGTTAATAATAATATAATAATTACAATATTTATATAGCGCAAAATCTTCATATAAATCAAATCTAAGCGCTGAACATACACATACGCACGCGCGCACACACACGCACACACACACACACACACACTCAAACATGGCTATAAATGGGGAAAAAGAATAAAAGCAATGGAAAATTATAGAGAGCATATTATATACAAATACATATTACAATGTTGATTCCACATCTGAGGCGGGAGACAGGCTACAGGAGGGGGATGGTGTTTAGTGTGATTGACAATGCAGAATGCTGGTAGACAGGGTGCGGTAGTCAAAGAGTTAATACAGCTCCATGTAAATATGTACCCGTACGTGCAAAGTGTACAGTCTGTAGGTGTGTGTGGCTGGCTGGTTCTATGTACAGTACGTGCAAAGTGTACAGTCTGTAGGTGTGTGTGGCTGGCTGGTTCTACTGACAGAGCCCAGGGACTCAAGATCTGATTTTCAAAATCTCAAATTCAGCCCCAGCCCACGGCGTTAGACACTGGCCCGTTTGTTGTCCGTTGTAACTTTTCCATCATTCTTGGTGGTGTCGGCTTGGTGTTTCATGGGTCTGTTCTCCCATCTCCTCCTCATTTCAAGAATTTGCCAGGGCGTAGGGTTTTAACCCTTCAACTCTTGCACCCTGTCCACCAGCATCCTGCATTGTCAAGCATGCTAGTAAAGCAAAAACTTAACCCTTTGATTCCCTCACCCTATCCACCAGCTTCCTGCAGGGTTAAGTTTTTGCAGTTGGGTAGGGTGAGGGGGTCAAAGGGTTAATTAAACAGGCTCAGGGAAACTACAACATAAGTGCTGCCAGATTCTCATGCTTTTCTAAAGGGCGAGACCACCTGACATGTAGAACTCATATATGTTTGTTATGATTCAGCCTTTTAACCTTTTGACTCCCGCACCCTGTCCTCCAACTGCAAAAACTTAACCCCTTGACTCCCACATCCTGTCCACCAGCTTCCTGGAGGAAGCTGGTTGATAGAGTGAGGTTGTCAGTACTTTTTAAGTTTTTGTTTTACTATCACACTTGACAAGACAGGATGCTGTTGGACAGGGTAGGGGAGTCAGAGAGTTGAATTCACTGATATTGTATGTATTATATTTATAATTCATCTGTTTGTTGTTGTTGTTAGATACTTTTA
>JAPXFY010000034.1:36111187-36113687 GCA_030674185.1 Monoplex corrugatus
GTGTGGGAGTCAGAGGGTTAAGTTTTTGTTTTGCTAGCATGGTTGGCAATGCAGGATGCTTGTGGACAGGGTGCGGGAGTCTAAGGGTTACGTTTGTGCTTTGCTAGCATGGTTGGCAATGCAGGATGATGGTGGACAGGTGTGTGGGAGTCAGAGGGTTAAGTTTTTGCTTTGCTAGCATGGTTGGCAATGCAGGATGATGGTGGACAGGGTGTGGAGTCAGAGGTTACGTTGTTGCTTTGCTAGCATGGTTGGCAATGCAGGATGATGGTGGACAGTCTGCGAGTCAGAGGAGTTAAGTTTTTGTTTTGCTAGCATGGTTGCAATGCAGATGCTTGTGGACAGGGTGCGGAGTCAAGGGTTACGTTTGTGCTTTGCTACATGGTTGGCAATGCAGGATGTGGTGGACAGGGTGTGGGAGTCAGAGGGTTAAGTTTTTGCTTTGCTAGCATGGTTGGCAATGCAGGATGCTGGTGGACAGGGTGTGGGAGTCAGAGGGTTAAGTTTTTGCTTTGCTAGCATGGTTGGCAATGCAGGATGATGGTGGACAGGGTGCAGGCCGGAGTCAAAGGGTTAAACGTGATATCTCGAATTTAATGCCAGCCGGCAAAATTAAAAACTGGCCTAGCTGTTCGCTGCTCATCTTATCTTGTTTCCATCGTTCTGGTGGCGTCAGCCTGGTGTTTCTGGGTCCTCTCTCCCTCCCCCTCCCACCACTGCCCATTTCAAAACTTTGCCAGTGCAAAGTTTTTGTGTGCAGGCTTAGGGAGTCTGCCAGAGAATCGCTGGCAGGTCTGCGTGGAGCGCATATGGAATTGAGAATTTTTCGAGTGCAGTGAATCCCTCTTCATGGGTAAAGTGTGAATATTCATAGGTAAAGGGTCAATATGGATATTTATAGGTAAAGGGTGAATATTTATGGATAGGTAAAGGGTGAATATTTATGGATAAAGGGTGAATATTCATAGGTAAAGGGTGAATATTTATGAGTAAAGGGTGAATATGGATAAAGGGTGAATATTCATAGGTAAAGGGTGAATATTTATGGATAAAGGGTGAATATTTATAGGTAAAGGGTGAATATTTATGGATAAAGGGTGAATATTTATAGGTAAAGGGTGATATTATGATAAAGATGAATCAGGTAAAGGTGAATATATAAGGGTGAATATTTTCCCCATCTCTCAGACCAACACTGTGTGCAGGCCTGCTAGTACCCAAATCGTCTTTGTATGTATACGCATGCAGAATGTCAAACATGAACGTTTCAGCTCTTACACCCCCCCACCCCCCCCCACCCCCACCCCGTGGGGATGCCGGGGGCTCTTTCAGTATGGATAGTATCCCCACCTTCTGGACATTCTGTGCTTAAAATTTCCTCTTTTCTGTCACTCTCTTTTTTCTGCCTTGTTTCTTTGCTTTCTGTCATTTCTTCTGATCATTTTCTGCCTTGTTTGTCCATTCACCTGAATGTGTACCATAAGTCTTACGTACTTTTTCTTGGATTGATAATTGGGTACATGTATTAAAGTATATTTTTGGCTCTAGGGATATGAGATATCGGAAGTAATTTTAGATAATTTAGGCCTGTTTTTATATATGTTTTAGTGTCCTTAGTTATGTTTAAATTTGAATTTCAGTGTGTTTTTTTACATCCCCTGTGCTATAAACTGGACAGAGTGGTCAACGCCATGGGCATGTCCTTAGATTATGTGCGTGAATGCATTGATATGTGTACTTACTTTTCTTTTCATTTTTCTTTTTTCCTTGTTGAAGTTTTGTATGTTTTTAAAGCAGTTATAGCCCTGATATGGCTCTACGCAGTCGGCTGGGCTTTAAGCAACAACAACAATAAGCTCCTATAACACAGGTCATGTGTCTGGAGTGTGAAAGAACCCGGTATGAACGCCCATCAAAGACACAGACTTGTACAACAACATATTGGAGTGTGGTCAGCTCGCCTAATAGTTTGTACTCTCCGTGTTCCACTAAAAAGTCCGATTATATGTATTGGGCAATTATATGAGTTTGGCAGTTAATACTAGCGTAATTAGGGAACAGCGCTATCTCAGAATGATTTCTAATGATAGCATTTACCCGCTGACATATAATGGATATACATGTGGCCCACATCTCATGTGTTGGAGGCTACGGTCATAAGGCAGGGTTGTGGCTTAGATGTCAGGCGGGCCATGCTTTTTACGCGGTTGGTTGGTTCTTTTGCTAGAGCCATAGATTCAAGGTTTGATATCTCGAGTTCAATCCCAGCCTCCTCCTCCTCCTCTCATTCATCATCGTTGTCGTCGTCGTCGTCATTATTGTCGTCATTGTCGTCATCTTCATCGTCTTTCATCGTCGTCGTCATCATTGTCGTCGTCGTCGTTCGTCATTTTCATTTCATCGTCATCTTCTTCGTCGTCGTCGTCATCGTCATCATCGTCATCATCATCATCGTCATCATCGTCATCATTGTCATCATCATCATCCATCATCGTCATCG
>JAPXFY010000034.1:36123687-36128687 GCA_030674185.1 Monoplex corrugatus
CTCCTCTTCCTCCTCCTCTTCCTTCTCGTCCTCTTCCTTCTCGTCCTCTTTCTCGTCCTCTTCCTTCTTTGTCCTCTTCCTCCTCCTCCTCCTCTCTTCCTCCTCTTCCTTCTCCTCCTCTTCTTTGTCTTTGTTTCTTTTTTCCTCCTTCGTAATCTCTGTTTCAATCTCTGTTTCTTCCCCATTCCGTCCTTTTTGTTTTTGTTGTCATAAAGGGGAGATTAAAAAGGTGGTGATGCCACTGATGACGTGGGCTGGGCTAGACGACATTATGAGCACAGTTGTCTTTCCTTTCGTCACGCGCGTGGTTATTTATAATATAAACTATGGGATAATCGAAGGATAATCGAAAGATAGCAAGAAACGTTTATTCACGAAAAAGATTGCGTTATGTACGTTTACATTTTTTTTTTTCTTCTTGATTTTGATTTTTTCCCCTTCGTCTTCTTCTTCTTCTTCTTCTTCTTCTTCTTCTTCTTCTTCTTCTTCTTCTTCTTCTTCTTCTTCTTCTTCGTCTTCTTCTTCTTCTTCTTCTTCTTCTTCTTCTTCTGCTCCTCCTCCTCCTCCTCCTCCTCCTCGTCCACTTTTATCTTCTTTCGTCTTCTCGTCTTCTTTTTTCTTCTGATTGTTCATGTTTTTTCATTCTTCTCTTTTCTTCGTCTCTCTCTCCCCTGTCTGTGTGTCTGTCTGTCTTTCTCTCTGTCTGTCTGTCTTTCTCTCTTTCTGTCTGTCTGTCTTTCTTTCTGTCTCTCTCTCTCTGTCTCTCTGTCTCTCTTTCTCTCTCTGTCTCTCTGTGTGTCTCTCTCTCCCCTGTCTGTATGACTGTCTCTGTCTCTCTCTCTCTCCCCCTCTCTCTCTCACTCTCTCTCTGTCTCTCTTTCTCTCTCCACCTCCCTCACCCCCCCTCTCTCTCCCTTTCGCTCTCGCTCATGTATATTCATACAAACACATACGTGCGCGAGTATAACGTCTCTCTGTTTTGCCAGTGTCACTGGCTTGTTTGCTGCCCATCGCTATCTGTGCTGCAATCATTCTGATGGTATCAAGTGTTACTGCCCATCGCTATCTATGCTGCAGTCATTCTGGTGGTATCAAGTGTTACTGCCCATCGTTATCTATGCTCCAGTCATTCTGGTGGTATCAAGAGTTACTGTCCATCGTTATCTATGCTCCAGTCATTCTGGTGGTATCAAGTGTTACTGTCCATCATTATCTATGCTCCAGTCATTCTGGTGGTATCAAGTGTTACTGTCCATCGTTATCTATGCTCCAGTCATTCTGGTAGTATCAAGTGTTACTGTCCATCGTTATCTGTGCTGCAATCATTCTGGTGGTATCAAGTGTTACTGCCCATCGTTATCTATGCTCCAGTCATTCTGATGGTATCAAGTGTTACTGTCCATCGTTATCTATGCTCCAATCATTCTGGTGGTATCAAGTGTTACTGTCCATCGTTATCTATGCTCCAATCATTATGGTGGTATCAAGTGTTACTGTCCATCGTTATCTATGTTCCAATCATTCTGATGGTATCAAGTGTTACTGCCCATCGTTATCTGTGCTGCAATCATTCTGGTGGTATCAAGTGTTACTGTCCATCGCTATCTATGCTCCAGTCATTCTGGTGGTATCAAGTGTTACTGCCCATCGTTATCTATGCTGCAATCATTCTGGTGGTATCAAATGTTACATGGGTCCGCCCTTCCCTTCAAGACCTTACGAGGGCACAGAGTTTTGCGCTGGCTGAAGGCGTCTGCCAGTTAACTAGAGGCAGATTTTGTTTGTTTTTGGGGGAGCGCATGTTAGGGGATTTCCCCAGTGTGATGAGTCCATCTTGAATTACTGCCAGGACTGTAAAGATGTGCCACCCATCTGGCATTCAAAAGAGCCTCTGCTATACTCCTTTATAGAACCGATTTTGTTATACGGTTGTGAGGCGTGGACAGTCAACACGCAAAGCCAGAACACAAGATTGAGGCAGCCAAGACGTGGTTTCTAAGAAGAATGTTGAGAGTTCCGCGGACAGCAAAGAAAACAAAACGAGACAGTCTTGATGGAGGCAGACGCAAGAAAATCATTCGTAAGGAAGATTATGAAAAGACAAGCAACATTTATAGGCTGTTTCATGAGGAAAGTGGAATTGGAGCACCTAGTCATAACAGGAAAGCTGGAGGGAAAGAGAACACCAGGTAGACTCTGGGAGAAAATATTGGAGGGACTTGCAGGGTGGCTGAGGACAGAGAGGGTGGAAGATGTGCTTTTGGCGACAAGGGATAGATGCATGTGGAGGGCCATGATCGCCAGCGCCATGCGGCAGGGCACATGATGATGATGATGATGATGATGATGATGATGATGATGATGATGACGATGACGACGACGACGACGACGACGACGATGATGATGACTATACTCCTTTAGGCCTGGGTGCACCACAGTACCTTGGTCGTAAGAAGAAATACAGCCAGGCAAAGTGGTGTTGTGTGGTTAGTACAAGGGACTGCTGACCAGGTAATCATGGGTTCAAACCCTTTATCAGTCAACAACAACAACAACAACAACAGCAACAACAAAGAAATAAATTATATATGTATATGTGATAGAGAGACAGACAGACAGACAGACAGAGACACAGAGAGAGAGATTGGGAGGGAGGAGGGAGGGAGACAGAGAGACAATGAGAGAAAAGACAGAGAGAGGGAGGGAAAGAGAGACAAAGATAATATAGGGAGAGAGAGAGACACACAGAGAGTGAGAAAGAGAGAGACAGACAGAGCAGACAGACAGAGAGACGAGAATACAGAAATTATATTTTCAACAGATAGAGAGAGACACAGAGAGAGACAGATACAGAGACCGACAGACAGACAGAAAAACGAAATATAAAGAAAGTTTTATTTTCCAATGGAACAGATACTAGTACATAGGCCAACTTGCATATCTGCAGTTGTTGATTTACTGATATTAAAACGAGAGAAAGAGACGCTGTTGGCATGCCTGTAAGAGAGAGAGAGACAGAAGAGAAAGACACACACACAGAGAGACAGACAGACAGAAGACAAGAGACACAGAGAGACAGCACAGAGACAGAGAGAGAGAACAGAGAGAGAGAGAGAGACAGAGAGAGAGAGACAGAGAGAGAGAGACAGAGGAGAGAGACACAGAGAGAGAGACAGAGAGAGAGAGAAGACAGACAGAGAGAGAGAGAAGAGAGAGAAACAGAGAGAGAGAGACAGAGAGAGAAATAAGAGAGAGACAGAGACAGACAGAGAGAGACACAGAGAGAAGAGAGAGAGAGAGAGACAGAAAGAGAGAAACAGAGAGAGACAGAGAGAGAGAGAGAGAAACAGAGAGAGAGACAGAGAGAGAACAGAGAGAGACACAGAGAGAGAAACAGAGAGAGACAGAGAGAGAGAGAGAGAGAATGAAGTATTTTCGTAGCGAAAGGAAACCAACATGTTATTCCAAGTCCCTATGGATTCCAGAAGCCGCCTGCGGTACGTCTTCTGTTCTGAATAGGAATAAGTGATATGAGGAACAGATGATAGCTCGCTGCCAAAAAAAACTGCTTCCCTCTGTCTGTCTGTCTGTCTGTCTGTCTGTCTCTCTCTCTCTCTCTCTCTCTCTCTCTCTCTCTCTCTCTCTCTCTCTGTCTCCTCGTCTCACTCCCCTCTCTTTCTCTGCTCTCTCTCTGTCTGTCTCTCTGTCTCTCTCTCTCGTTCTATCTGTCTGTCTGTCTGTCTGTGTCTCTCGCTGTCTCTCTCTCCGTCTGTCTGTCTGTCTCTGTCTCTCTCTCTTGTGTGCTTAGGTTCAGGGAGTCTGCCAGATAATTGCTGGTTGATTTGGGTGGAGCGCATACGGAATTTCCGAGTACGATGAATCCCTCTTGAACAAACGACAAGCTGACAAATTCCTGGGGAAAGGAACACGCCAGTTTGGTAGTGAGGCGGCCACACTCACCCCCAGCCGGTCACAGATGGTGTATGACCTTCACATTGGGAATTAGCTCAGGCAGTGTGCCAGATGTTGCTGGCAGATATGGGTCATCATCATCATCAGCTGCCCTGCCGCATGGCGTTGGCGATCATGGACTTCCATCTGTCCCTATCTCTCGTTGCCCCTAGCATTTCTCCCACCCCCCTCGTAACCCAAACCACTCTGCAAGTCCGTCCAGCATTTTCTCCCTGGGTGAAGAGTTTAAATATCTGGGAACGGTCATCTCACCAGACGGCAGATGCACATCAGAAGTAGCCAGCAAAATCGGCTAAGCCGGAACAGTATTCAAGAAGATGAAAAGCATTCTTACCAACAAATGCCTGTCAGTTAACATCAGGAAGAGAGTTCTTGAATGTTATATAGAACCGATACTGTTGTACGGTTGTGAGGCGTGGACAGTCAACAGGCAAAACCAGAACAAAATTGAGGCAGCCGAGGTGTGGTTTCTAAGAAGAATGTTGAGAGTTCCATGGGCAGCAAAGAAAACAAACGAGACAGTCTTGATGGAGGCAGATACAAGAAGATCATTGATAAGGAAGATCAGGAAAAGACAGGCAACATTTACAGGCCATTTTATGAGGAAAGGGGAATTAGAGCACCTGGTCACAACGGGAAAGCTGGAGGGAAAGAGAGCACCAGGGAGAAAATATTGGACGGACTTGCAGGGTGGCTGAGGACAGAGAGGGAGGAAGATGGGCTTGCTGCGACGATGGATAGATGCATATGGAGGGCCATGATCGCCAACGCCATGTGGCAAATCTCTGTTGATGATAATGATGATGATGGGTGTAGCGCATATGGGTTTTTTCCTTTTTAGGGATCATCACACATAGGCGGTTTCCTCTGTGCTTCCCCCCCCCCCCCCCCCCCATTTTTATACCACCTTAAGAACACGGAAGCTAGGATAGCTTTTTACAATGCGATTATTATAATGACAACAAGGGTGATAAACATGATGCTATGGAGTTCCAAGTGGGGTTGAGTCTGCGTGACAGGGCTGTGCT
>JAPXFY010000034.1:36131187-36143687 GCA_030674185.1 Monoplex corrugatus
TATTGGACGGACTTGCAGGGTGGTTGAAGACAGAGAGGATGGGAGATGTACTTGCAGCGACAGGGTTAGATTCGTGTGGAGGGCCATGATCGCCGACGCCATGTGGCAGGGCACTTGATGATGATGATGATGATGATGATGTCTACACACTTGTTCTTTGTTCCATGGTCTACTTGATGTCATGTCTGTCTGTCTGTTTTTCTCCATCTCTTTCACTGTTCATGTCCTGTTTGTGTGTTGCTCCTCTTTCATTGTTTCATGTCTGTTTGGTCTTGTCTGTCTCTGTCTCTTTCATTGTTTTTCATGTCCTTTATCTGAGCACTCTCTGTCTCATGTCTCTGTACCTAATCACTGTGTGCGTTTTCAAGCTCCTTACCACACTCCCGCACAAACATACATAGCATCAGGGCATACACACAACACAACCACAAAACATACACAACACAACAAGCACACACATAAAACGCACAACAGTACACATAACACACAGAATAACTAAAACACTGACACAAGAGACATAACACACACTACCCACACCACAATATCTCTTATCCTCCACAGAGTATAATCACACATCACACCGCACACACACCACATACACATAAACACACATGCACACACAAAACACACACATCACATAACATACACACACACCCCCTCATTACTCTCTCCACATCACACTCTCATCTATCATATACATGCACAACACACCTACTATACATATACATGCCACACACACACACATACATATACATATACATGCACACACACACACATACATATACATATACATGCACAACACACAATACATATACAAATGCACACACACACATATATACATATACATGACCACAACACATAATATACATATACATGCACACACACACACATACATATACATATACATGCACACACACACATACATATACATATACATCACACACACATACATATACATATACAGCACACACACACACATACATATACATATACATGCACACACACACATACATATACATATACATGCACACACACACACACACACATATACATATACATGCACACAACACACAACAACATATACAGCACACACACACACAAAACGCACACTACACACATACAACGATTCTGCACCACATCATAACAATACATGAAAACAACGATACACGATTGGAGTAAACTTTTCAATTTGATCTTACATTTACATGTCCTTCTCTTCCGTTTTGTCGAAAGAGTATGTGTGTGTGTTATGATGTGTTTATACATGTGGGAAAGTGTGTATTGTGTGGTGTGTGTGTTTTTATAAATGTGGTAAAGTCGTTGTTGTGTTTTATAATGTGGTAAAGTGTGTGTGAGTGTGTTATGTAATGTGTATGTGTGTGTTATAATGTGGTAAAGTGTGTGTGTGTGTGTGTGTGTGTGTTATAATGTGGTAAAGTGTGTGTGTGTGTTTTATAATGTGGTAAAGTGTGTGTGTGTGTGAGTGTGTTATGTAATGTGTGTGTGTGTGTGTGTTATAATGTGGTAAAGTGTGTGTGTGTGTGTTTGTGTGTGTGTTATAATGTGGTAAAGTGTGTGTGTGTGTGTTTATAATGTGGTAAAGTGTGTGTGTGTGTGTGTGTGTGTGTTATGTAATGTGTGTGTGTTTGTTATAATGTGGTAAAGTGTGGTGTGTGTGTTTGTGTGTGTGTGTTATAATGTGGTAAAGTGTGTGTGTGTGTGTGTGTGTTATAATGTGGTAAAGTGTGTGTGTGTGTGTGTGTGTGTATGTGTGTGTGTGTGTTTTATAATGTGGTAAAGTGTGTGTGTGTGTGTGTGTGTGTGTTATAATGTGGTAAAGTGTGTGTGTGTGTGTGTGTGTGGAGAGAGAGAGAGAGAGAGAGAGCAGTGTGTGTGTGTGTGTGTGTTATGTAAGAGAGCAGTGTGTGTGTGTGCGCGCGCGCGTGCGTGCGTGCTTATCGTCGACTAAGTACATTACATGTCGCAGTTCTCTCATGCTTGCCAAGTAGACCACATTGTATGGACCAAAAGCAGACTTGTAGGCCTGGGCCAGAATAATACTGTGGGCCAGTTGTGTCCCTTGTCTCGTGACACCGTGTGCGCGCGTCAGCGGTATCGTTTGAAAAGGCTCGCGCACATCATCCAAGCAAGCGTGTGTCTGTGTGTGTGTGTGTTCCTTGCTATCAAAAGCAAAGGAAAATCGACACGCGCCTGCTCGTGCGCGCGCGCGTGTTGTGTGGGGTGTGTGTGTGTGCGCGCGCGTGCGGGCGTCTTTGTGAGGTTTACCGGCCTATTGTTATTAGTTTGGCCTTGGCACAGCAGAACCATTCTCCGATCTATCGGGGTGGGTGGGTGAGAGTGAGATGCGGTGATACCGTCTGTAACTTTATTGATTGGCCTTGTTGCTGCGCTTTTCGATTTTTTGGCTCCCCCTCCATGAGAATTGTCTCCCCGGCGTTTTTTGTGTTTTTTTTGTGGTTTTGTGTGTGTGTG
The DNA here is from genome assembly GCA_030674185.1 of Monoplex corrugatus. Lineage (NCBI taxonomy): Eukaryota > Metazoa > Mollusca > Gastropoda > Littorinimorpha > Ranellidae > Monoplex > Monoplex corrugatus. The sequence goes on from JAPXFY010000034.1 coordinate 36,133,681, forward strand.
TGTGTGTGTAGGTGAGTGTGGTGTGTGTTGTGTGTGTGTGTATGGTGTGTGTGTGTGTAAGAGAGCAAGTGTGCGTGTGTGTGTATGTGTGTGTGTGTATGTGGTGTGTGTGTACATGTTTTTTGTGTTTGTGTGTGTGTGTGTTGTTTGTGTGTTGTGTGTGTGTTGTTGTGTCTTTTGTCTTTTTTATTTGTTTGTTTGCTCCACCGCACAACCGTCCCTTCAGCATCCCCGGTGCATCTACTTAATCTTTTGACTCCCGCACCCTATCCACCAACTGCAAAAACTTAACCCTTTGACTCCCTCACCCTATCCACCAGCTTCCTTCTGCAGGAAGCTGGTGGATAGGGTGAGGGAGTCAGAGGGTTAAATTTTTGCTTTGGTGGCATGGTTGACCATGCAGGATGCTGGTGGACAGGGTGCGGGAGTCAAAGGGTTAAGTTTTTGCTTTGGTAGCATGGTAGGTAATGCAGCATGCTGGCAGACAGGGTGCGGGGAGTCAAAGGGTTAAATTTTTGCTTTGCTAGCATGGTTGACAACGCAGGATGCTGGTGGACAGGGTGTGGAAGCCAAAGGGTTAAATTTTTGCTTTGGTGGCATGGTTGATAATGCAGGATGCTGGTGGACAGGGTGCGGGAATCAAAGGGTTTAATTAATCTGCACCCAATCCCAGCTGCGGTGTCTCAAGGTCAGTCTGAGGGTGTTACATAAAATGTGGCTAGTTCGCTTGCTGCCCATCTTAATGCTCCAGTTATTCTGTTGGTGCCATCGTTTCATAGGTCCTGCCCCCTTTCCTGTTACAAGACTTTGCCAGCGTGTAGGATTTTTCTCGCGGGCTCAAGGTGTCTGCCAGTTATCTGCTGGTTGAGTTTGGTGGCGTACATATGGAATTGTCTGAGCGCGATGAATCTTTTTGAACAAACTCCAGAACGGAAAACCAGAAAAAAAACACGAAAAAGAATCAGAACGCGTATTTAATACAACCTGACAAAACAGGCGGAAATTTTCGGCAGCTGGCCTTTGTCAAGCGTGAATGTAAGATCACAAAAAACAACAACAACAAAACAACAAGTTTTAAACAAATTAAGAGAAAAAGACTGAAACTAGTCCTCGGGCCTGGTTGACCCAGGATATGTTATGATAGTAAGCGTAGAGTACAGCTTTATCCTCAGTATCATCGTCATCATCATCATCATCATCACTCAAGTGCCCTGCCACATGGCGTTGGCGATCATGGCCTTCCATCTGCTTCTATCCCTTGTTGCCTCAAGCACCTCCTCCACCCTCTTTGTCTTCGGCCACTCTGCAAGTCCGTCCAGTATCTTCTCCCTGGGTCTACCCGGTGCTCTCCTTCCCTCCAGCTTTCCTGATATGACCCGGTGCTCCAATTCCCCTTTCCTCATAAAATTGGTCTAAAATTGTTGCCTGTCTTTTCCTAATCTTCCTTATGAATGATCTTCTTGTGTCTGCCTCCATCAAGACTGTCTCGTTTGTTTTCTTTGCTGCCTGTGGAACTCTCAACATTGTTCTTAGAAACCACATCTCCACTGCCTCAATCTTGTTTTGGCTTTGCTTGTTGCATGTCCACGCCTCACAACCGTATAACAGTATCGTCAGCATCGTATGGTAAAAAATGTTCCAGCATCTGTGGCCACTACGGTGGCGTAGAATTTCGGGGGGTAGGGTGGGGGGAGAGGGGGGATAAAGGGGAGTTAATCTTCCCCAGTGTTGGCGCTGTGAGGCTGGAATGGTGCTCATCGGCTATTGGGGCCAGAAAGTAGAAGTGGTCCCTTGGGAAGTACTTATGATCTGTATACATGCACAACAGCAACAGCCACCGTTTGTTCTCTCGCTTTCTGTCTGTCTCTGTCTCTGTCTGTCTGTCTGTCTCTGTCTCTGTCTGTCTGTCTGTTTCTGTCTCTGTCTCTCCCCCTCTCTCTTAACATACACACGTTTACTTCCTTTTCACTCTCATCCACGCGTGTGCACGAGAACACTTACACACACACACACACACACACACACACACACACACAGCACACACGTACACACACACACACACACACACACACACGCATGAACACACACACACGCGCGCGCACACACACACACACACACACACTCTGTCTCTCTCTCTCTCACACACACACACACACTCACACACACACACACACACACACACACACACACACACACACATGAACACACGCACACACACACACACCACACACACACACACACACACACACTCTCTCACTCACTCACTCACTCACTCACTCACACACACACACACTAATTACTTTATTCCTACCTACGTTCTGTCTGTCTGTCTGTCTATGTGCATGGTGTATGTCAACAATGCAACCCCCTCCCCACAGTTCCTGCTTGGTGTATGGGTCGGTGGTCTTCACAATAAACCATGTGTTAGTGTCTGTCTGTGTCTGTCAGTGTCTGTCTGTCTGTCTGTCTGTCTTCTATCTGTCTACGACAACAACAGATAATGTAAATTAGCAACGGCAAGTTTGAAGAATGGCTGTCAACGAATAACATCTTTATGATAAAGGCTTTCAGGTGATAAGTTCAGCCCGATGGGAAATGGTGAATCATTGTTTCTACCCTATTGACCTCTCCATCTCCATGACTCATTGTTAAGACATTTTTCACCTCATGTGCGGAAAGACTTACATATTTGTAATCCAAAACAAGTGTGACTGCCCGCGTTCAAGCAAACAGGAAACAGAGAAAAAAAAAAACACGAAAAAAAAAAAAGAATAAGAACGTGTGTTTAATACAAAACAAGACAGGCGCAAATTTTCGACCAACTTTCTTTTCTGACACCGGCCGGACACAGCAGCAGGGAAGTTTCAGTCTTTCTTAATTTTTGTATCTGGTGTTTGTATGTTTGTAACCTTTACGCTTGACAAAGGCCAGTTGGCCGAATATTTGCGCCTGTCTTGTCTTGTTGTATTAAATACGCGTTCTTTTTCTTTTTTCGTGTTTTTTTTTCTTCTTTTTCTTGTTCCTGTTTACGTATGTGTGTTGTATTTGTAGCGTGACGTACATGTCTGTTTCTAAGCGTACATTTGTGTCAGACATTTATATATCGTCATCATCATCATCATGTGCCCTGCCGCGTGGCGTTGGCGACCTTAGCCCTCCACACGAATCTAACCCTTGTCGCTGCAAGTACATCTTCCACCCTCTCTGTCCTCAGCCACCGTGCACGTCCTTTCCAATATTTTCTCCCTGGGTCTACTTAGTGTGCTTTTTCCCTCCAGCTTTCCTGTTGTGACCAGGTGCTCTAATTTCTCTTTCGTCATAAAATATCTGTAAATGTTGCCTGTCTTTTCCCATCTTTATTATGGAATGGTCTTTTTTGTGTCTGCCTCCTTCAAGACTCTGCCTCCTTTAAGACTGTCTCGTTTGTTTTCTTTGCCGTCCATGGAACTCTCAACGTTCTTCTTAGAAACCACATTTCAATTCCTCAGTTTTGTTCTAACTGTCCACGCCTCACAATCGTACAACAGTATTGGTTCTATATAACATTCAAGAACTCTGTTCCTGATGTTAACTGGTAGGCATTTGTTGGTAAGAACGCTTTTCATCTTCTTGAATGCTGTTTTGGCTTGGCCGATTCTGCTGGCTATTTCTGATGTCTGGTTTTATTTCTGATGACTGTTCCCAGATATTTAAACTTATCAACCTGTCTCAGTATTGTGCCATTTGCGTTATTTTGCATGGGTCTTAATTGGGTGGATTTCTTTTTTTTGTGTGTTTGTTTTGTTTTACTGATTACCTGACTTCAGTCTTCTTGCTGTTTAGTTCCGGCCCTTTAGCCCTTCAAAAATGCTTGAGGAATAAAATGCTTTGAAGGTTGAAATGAGAAAAAGATACCAGGATATGAGGCTGTTGAGAGATATATACAATGATTATGTGTTTACAGTACATTTGAGACGGTGTCAGTTCCCTCAGAATGAAGTAAAGTTATTGCCGTAGCCCCAAAAGAGGGGAAGTTTGTTTCCTTTGCAATGATGTGAAGATCAGAACGAAATACAAAAATAAACACAGATGTATTAGTCGACAGAGAATAATCTGTTTGTTCAAGAGTACAAAACAAAACAGAAACCTTTGAGCAAGACAACGCAAAAAAATAAAATAAAATAAATAAATAAATAAATAAAATAAATAAGGGGGGGGGGGGGAGAGGACAGTAGAAAGAATGCTGGGGGTCGGGAATCAGCTCAGGAGACATTCCCACTGCGCTCTGTCTCTGTTTAATCTTTTGACTCCTGCACCTATTCGCCAACTGCAAAAACTTAACCCTTCCATTCCCTCACCCTATCCACCAGCTTCCTGCATGAAGGGAAGGTGAGGGAGTCAAAGGGTTAAGTTTTTGCTTTGCTAGCATGGTTGACAATGCAGGATGTTGGCGGACAGGGTGCGGGAGTCAAAGGGTTAAGTTTTGCTTTGCTAGCATGGTTGACAATGCAGGTTGCTGGTGGACAGGTGCGGGAGTCAAAGGGTTAAGTTTTTGCTTTGGTGGCATGGTTGACAGGATGTTGGTGGACAGGGTGAGGGAGTTAAAGGGTTAAGTTTTGCTTTGCTAGCGTGGTTGACAATGCAGGATGCTGGTAGTCAGGGTGCGGGAGTCAAAGGGTTAAGATTTTGCTTTGCTAGCATGGTTGACAATGCAGGATGTTGGCGGACAGGGTGAGGGAGTCAAAGGGTTACGTTTTTGCTTTGCTAGCATGGTTGACAATGCAGGATGATGGTGGACAGGGTGAGGGAGTCAACGGGTAAAAAAGTTGTCGTCCAGTCTCATTCACTTTACGGATGCGTTACTCACTCACTGAGGATGTTGCTTCAAATATTCTGACCAGTCCGTAGGTGTCTGTATCTCTCAGGTCTGGTTGACTTCAGGATACGTTACGAAAGTAAGCGTGGAGTCCCTGTCATGTAGCCTCAGTCTTAGATGGAACCAATGGCATCATGGTGATCATCCACATCGTCATTATCATAGAATTGTAAATGCTATCCTTCCTTCTGAGGCCATTAAGTTTGGCATAAATTAAGAACCCCCCCCCCCCCCCCCAAAAAAAAAAAAAAAAAAAAGAACGTAAGTGAAACTGCCAAACTGCCAAGTTGATATCGTCAGAGAGGACACAGACAGACAAAGCAGACAACAGACAGAGAGACACGATAGAGACAAGACAAACAGCAGAAGACAGCGAGAGACGAGACAAGCGACAGACAGACAGACAGAAGAGAGAGGACAGAACAAGAGAGACAAGAAGACAGAGAGACGAGAAAAGCAACAGAGACAGAAAGAGGAAGAAGAGAACAGACCGACAGAGAGACAGCGAAGAGACAGAGAAAGGCGCACAGAAAGAGAGAGCCAAGAAGAGATGAGAAACAGAACACAGACACAGCATGGAACTCAAAGAGAGACAGAGACACAGACAGACAGAGAGACAGCGAGAGAGACAGAGACAAATGCAGACAGACAGACACAGAAGAGAGACAACAGAAGCAGACAGACACAGACAGAAGACGACAGAAGAAGAAGACAACGAGAGACGACAAGAGAGAGACAGAGAGACAGCGAGAGAGACAGAGACAAAGCAGACAGACAGACAAGACAGAGAGAGATAGAGAGAGACACAGACACAGACAGACCGACAGAGAGACAGCGAGAGAGACAGAGACAAAGCAGACAGACAGACAAGACAGAGAGAGAGACAGACAAGGACACAGACCAGACAGACGACAGAGAGACAGCGAGAGAGACAGAGACAAACAGCAGACAGACAAGACAGACGACAGAAAAGAGATAGAAAAGGAAGAGACACAGACAAAGACAGACCGACAGAGAGACACGAGAGAGACAGAGACACAGACAGACAGAGAGACAGCGAGAGAGACAGAGACAAAGGCAGACAGACAGACAGAGACAGAGAGACACAGAGAGAGAGATAGAGACAGACAGAGACACAGACAGACCGACAGAGAGACAGCGAGAGAGACAGAGACAAAGCAGACAGACAGACAGAGAGACAGAGACAAAGAGCAGACAGACAGACAAGAGACAGACAGACAGAGAGAGAGAGACACGAGAGAGACACAGACAGAGCACAGACAGAGAGAGCAGAGAGACAGAGAGACAGAAGAGACAGAGACAGACAGAGACAGACAGAGAGACAGGACAGACAGAGACAAAGACATCAGAGATAGAGATAGGATAGAACTGATGCAACCAACAGACGCAGAGACAGCGAGAAAACAGAACAAGAAAGACAGACAGAGACAGACGAGGGAGCAGACAGAAAGACATCAGTACAGTCTTTTTCAACATACGCTGCTGTTGACTGTCTGTGTGTATGCGTGTGAGTGTGCGTGTGTTGTGTGTGTGCGTGCGTGCGTGCGTGTGTGTGTGGTGTATGCTGTGCGTCGTGCATGCATGCGTGTGCGCGCGCGCGTGTGTGAGTGTGTGTATATATATACTTCCTTCTGCGTGTCTGTGAGTATGTTTGCACGCGCGTGTCTCTATCTCTGTGTATGTTAGTCGCTTCGTTGTTGGCAGTGCTGCGCGGTATCGATGTAATGGGAGACCAGAATACCATAATCTATAAAGTGCACTTACGATGATTTAGTAACAGGCCAGACCCCCGTTTGTTTGGATGGAAGGACATACCAGCTTAGGTCACTTTTCCTGGCTGGGATATCTGTCTGTAGTGTCATCTGTAGTGCTCTGTGCTGTCTGTGGATGCCTGGTCTGTTTGGTGTGGTATTGTGTGGTCGTCTGTGTATGTCTGTTTGGTGTGGTACTGTGTGGTCCGTCTGTGTATGTCTTGGTGTAGTATTGTGTGGCGTCTGTGTATGTCTGTTGGTGTAGTACTGTGTGGCTGTCTGTGTATGTCTGTTTGGTGTAGTATTGTGTGGCCGTCTGTGTATGTCTGTTTGGTGTAGTACTGTGTGGCTGTCTGTGTATGTCTTTTGGTGTAGTATGTGTGGCTGTCTGTGTATGTCTGTTTGGTGTAGTACTGTGTGGCTGTCTGTGTATGTTGGTGTAGTACTGTGTGGCTGTCTGTGTATGTCTGTTTGGTGTAGTATTGTGTGGCTGTCTGTGTATGTTGTTTGGTGTAGTACTGTGTGGCTGTCTGTGTATGTCTTTGGTGTAGTATTGTGTGGCTGTCTGTGTATTGTTGGTGTAGTACTGTGTGGCTGTCTGTGTATGTCTGTTTGGTGTAGTACTGTGTGGCTGTCTGTGTATGTCTGTTTGGTGTAGTATGTGTGGCTGTCTGTGTATGTGTTTGGTGTAGTACTGTGTGGCTGTCTGTGTATGTCTGTTTGGTGTAGTATTGTGTGGCTGTCTGTGTATGTCTGTTTGGTGTAGTATTGTGTGGCCTGTCTGTGTATTGTCTGGTGTAGTACTGTGTGGCTGTCTGTGTATGTCTGTTTGGTGTAGTACTGTGTGGCTGTCTGTGTATGTCTGTTTGGTGTAGTACTGTGTGGCTGTCTGTGTATGTCTGTTTGGTGTAGTACTGTGTGGCTGTCTGTGTATGTCTTGGTGTAGTACTGTGTGGCTGTCTGTGTATGTCTGTTTGGTGTAGTACTGTGTGGCTGTCTGTGTATGTCTGTTTGGTGTAGTACTGTGTGGCTGTCTGTGTATGTCTGTTTGGTGTAGTACTGTGTGGCGTGTCTGTGTATGTCTGTTTGGTGTAGTACTGTGTGGCTGTCTGTGTATGTCTGTTTGGTGTAGTACTGTGTGGTCGTCTGTGTATGTCTGTTTGGTGTAGTACTGTGTGGCTGTCTGTGTATGTCTGTTTGGTGTAGTACTGTGTGGCTGTCTGTGTATGTCTGTTTGGTGTAGTACTGTGTGGTCTGTCTGTGTATGTCTGTTTGGTGTAGTACTGTGTGGCTGTCTGTGTATGTCTGTTTGGTGTAGTACTGTGTGGCTGTCTGTGTATGTCTGTTGGTGTAGTACTGTGTGGCTGTCTGTGTATGTCTGTTTGGTGTAGTACTGTGTGGTGTCTGTGTATGTCTGTTTGGTGTAGTACTTGGTGTGGCCGTCTGTGTATGTCTGTTTGGTGTAGTACTGTGTGGCTGTCTGTGTATGTCTGTTTGGTGTAGTACTGTGTGGCTGTCTGTGTATGTCTGTTTGGTGTAGTACTGTGTGGCTGTCTGTGTATGTCTGTTTGGTGTAGTACTGTGTGGCTGTCTGTGTATGTCTGTTTGGTGTAGTACTGTGTGGCTGTCTGTGTATGTCTGTTTGGTGTAGTACTTGTGTGGCTGTCTGTGTATGTCTGTTTGTGTGTAGTACTGTGTGGCCCTCTGTGTATGTCTGTTTGGTGTAGTACTGTGTGGCGTCTGTGTATGTCTGGTGTAGTACTGTGTGGCTGTCTGTGTATGTCTGTTTGGTGTAGTATGTGTGTGGCTGTCTGTGTATGTCTGTTTGTGTGTGTATGTGTGGTCTTGTCTGTGGGATGTCTTGGTGTAGTACTGTGTGGCTGTCTGTGTATGTCTGTTGGTGTAGTACTGTGTGGCTGTCTGTGTATGTCTGTTTGGTGTAGTACTGTGTGGCTGTCTGTGTATGTCTGTTTGGTGTAGTACTGTGTGGCTGTCTGTGTATGTCTGTTGGTGTAGTACTGTGTGGCTGTCTGTGTATGTCTGTTTGGTGTAGTACTGTGTGGCTGTCTGTGTATGTCTGTTTGGTGTAGTACTGTGTGGCTGTCTGTGTATGTCTGTTTGGTGTAGTACTGTGTGGCCGTCTGTGTATGTCTGTTTGGTGTAGTACTGTGTGGCTGTCTGTGTATGTCTGTTTGGTGTAGTACTGTGTGGCTGTCTGTGTATGTGTTTGGTGTAGTACTGTGTGGCTGTCTGTGTATGTCTGTTGTGAGTACTGTGTGGCTGTCTGTGTATGTCTGTTTGGTGTAGTACTGTGTGGTGTCTGTGTATGTCTGTTTGGTGTAGTACTTGTGTGGCGTCTGTGTATGATGTTGGTGTAGTACTGTGTGGCTGTCTGTGTATGTCTGTTTGGTGTAGTACTGTGTGGCTGTCTGTGTATGTCTGTTTGGTGTAGTACTGTGTGGCGTCTGTGTATGTCTGTTTGGTGTAGTACTGTGTGGCTGTCTGTGTATGTCTGTTTGGTGTAGTACTGTGTGGCTGTCTGTGTATGTCTGTTTGGTGTAGTATTGTGTGGCTGTCTGTGTATGTCTGTTTGGTGTAGTACTGTGTGGCTGTCTGTGTATGTCTGTTTGGTGTAGTATGTGTGGTCGTCTGTGTATGTCTGTTGGTGTAGTACTGTGTGGCCGTCTGTGTATGTCTGTTTGGTGTAGTACTGTGCAGCCGAGATGTGGTTTCTAAGAAGAATGTTGAGAGTTCCATGGACAGCAAAGAAAACAAATGAGACAGTCTTGATGGAGGCAGACACAAGTAGATCACTCATAAGGAAGATTAGGAAAAGGCAGGCAACATTTACAGGCCATTTTATGAGGAAGGGGGATTTGGAGCACCTGGTCACAACGGGAAAGCTGGAGGGAAAGAGAGCACCGGGTATAGTAGACCCAGGGAGAAAATGCTGGACGGACTTGCAGAGTGGCTGGGGACGAGGAGGGGGTGGGGGGGAGATGCCAGGGGCAACGAGAGATCGAGACAGATGGAAGTCCATGATCGCCAACGCCATGTGGCAGGGCACCTGATAATGATGATGATGATGAGTACTGTGTGGTCGTCTGTGGATGTCTGGGTTGGTTGCTTAGTCATATGGCAAGTAGTGAGTGGCAGTACTTGCTGCAACAGACACAGCAGCAGTGATAATGATAGTCATAGTAGTTTTAGGAGCTGAAGACTTGTAACAGCAGTCGTGGTAACAGAGCAACACAACAGCAGCAGCAGTAGTGGTCGTGGTAATAACAGTAGTAGTGGTGTAATGATAGTATTGGTATAATACTAGTAGTAGTTATAATGGTAGTAGTGGTATAATCATAGTATGGGTATAATACTAGTAG
>JAPXFY010000034.1:36148687-36166187 GCA_030674185.1 Monoplex corrugatus
AGCGGCTGGTGGTGTTGCTGACCAAGCTGCCGATGTCCGTAACATACAGGATGGAGTAAAGGAGGAGTTAACCGCTGGCGAACAGAAACTTTCTGCCGGAGCAGAAGCTGTGGCCGCCCCTCAGGAGGCAAAGGACGAGCAGAAAGGGGAGAGCCTGATGGAGATGATGAAAGAGTCCGGCAGCACGGTCGTTCAGCAGGCTTTGCAGGCAGGAGCGCAGACGTCATCACCAAAGTCTCAGAAGTGGCAGCCGGCATGGCGGACAAGCTACCAGAATCTTTGGGCGGATCAGGAGCTGACGGAAGCCAGAACAACACTCAGGTGCCTGCGCAGTCGCCCCAACAGAGCGGAGCTGCCCAGGTGGTCGAGCAGGTAGCTGAGAAAGTGTCTTCCACCGTGCAGTCCTTGCTGCCCGGCGACTTCGCTGACAACAGGAAGTCTGCCGACATGACAACCGTAGTTGAACGAGGGGAGCAGACCATGGCAGAGACCATGCGTGAAACCTGCGTCCGCCAGACCTCCCTGCAGGAGGCGCAGGTCAGTCCTTCCAGCAATATCAGCTCACCCACTACCCCTGATGACGACACCTCTCTGCCTTCCCCACCACCTCCACCCCCTGTGGAGGTTGACGGACTGATGGAGGATGCAGGACCCCCACCTCCACCGGTACCTGCGCCTGACGATGACACATTGCAGCGAGTGGCCAACCAGGTCACCAGCCAGGCGGTGCAGGACGCCATCCGTCTCGTCACGCAGAACGGACTGGGTAACACGTCGTCCCCATCCGAAAACAACAGCCTCCCATCCCCGCTGTCCTCGCCGGATGACTCCACATCTGGCTTGCCCCCACCCGTGTCTCCAGACAGTGTCGTGCCTTCACCCCCTTCCCTTCCCTCCCCTTCCCAGCCCTGTCCTCCGCCACCTAAAGCTGCTGAGAATGTCGATGCACCGGCGCCACCCCCTCTGTCTTCGCCTACAGTGGAGGGGACGGGTGGCAATCTTCCTCACACTGATTCAGACAATCCTTCTGCCTCTGAGGCCTTGATATGAGGACGTGCATGATACTGTGTGTGTGTGTGTGTGTGTGTTGTGTGTGTGTGTGGTGTGTGTGCGCGCGCGTGCGCGTGCACGCGCATGAGCGTGCGAGTGAATATGAGTGTCTGTGTGTGCGTGAGAAAGATGAAAGAAAGAAAGAGGACGAACAGTGCTAGATGTTTGTTGGCTTTGTCAGTAGTACCTGTAGTCTTGCTGTTTGCCAACCACATAACACAGTGTGCCCCTTTGCTGTTACCAAACCATACAAGTTGCTTCCCAATGAACTAATCCAAAAATCTAATGGACTCAACATTATCTGTCTCCAATCAGCAGTGGGACATGCTCTCACTGTGGGATCTGAATTGAAGCTGATGTTGTGTGTCCCTGTGTATAAAAGGAACGAAATCTGAAAACTGTGGCCCCATCATCATTGGTTTTATCCAGGATCACTTGGGGTGACTGTTCGGAAATCATAATCACAAATCACCAGAGTAATAAATTGAGTGATGGTTATATTTTGGTAACTATCTGAGTGATGATAATTATCATTGTGGTTATTGTCTGAGTGATAATAATAATCATTGTTTTATAAGCAGCATATACAGTTATGACTTAGTGCAGTATGTGACTAGACAGAAGCTGATTCACATATGTTGCTCACCAAAAAAGACTCTGAAACCACTCTGCTGTGGAGACAGATGAGCATCAGGTGTTTATATGGTGGTGTTATATGGTGGTGTTGTTTTCTGGCGTTGCTTCAACGTAGACTGTAGCTTTATTATGCATTGCAGGCTTTGTCGAGATCATTTTCGTCTCACGTTGCTGAATGGTAGTGGTCAAGACATCAGATTGTCAGTCAGAAAGTCTGAGTTCCATTCTGCCTGGATAGCACTGGATGGTAGACCAAAGGATGGAAACGATTCCCATCCTTCAGGTCAGCTTGTGCGCAGACCCCCAAGTGCATGAACCCCCTTTCAGTGTTTGATGTTATATTTATATCTGCATGCAGATCATCAAATACTCGCGTATTTGGAGTTTGTTCAAAAGGGACTTGTCGCTCTCAGTCAGTTCCATATGTGCTGAACTCAAATCTGTGAGCTGTTGTCTGGCAGACTTTCTAAACCTGCGCAAAACCTCATATACTCAAAGTATGGAGATAGGCGTGAAAATGTTACTGTTCCAGTTCAGTCTGTTTTGCAATGTCATTAGATGTAGGATTAGAGTAAGGATTGAAGTGGGGGAAAGGTTTATTTATTAGATCATACAGTTCAGTATACTAAACTGAAAATTACTACATGTATTTATATATATTCCATGCATGATAAATGCTGCTGTTGCAGTTTAGTCTCTTTAGCAATCCTGTGATGTGTAGGGTTAGGATTAGACTCAAGATGACAGTGAGGTCAGGTTAATCATGTACTAATCAAACCATCATACACACGGATACCACAATGAAAATTACTATTCCTCACATGAAAAAAAAAAAATAGAAAATTGTGGTTACAACATCTGAGATTCAGATTTGGCTTGGGTTGGTTTATCTGTCCTCCTCCATGCCCATTTTGCATGGGAATGACCCATTGTGTTGTAGCTTAAGTATGTGGAATGACCAAGATTTCCTAAGGTCTTTTGTGCAGGGTTGAATCTGGATCTGGCCAGAGCTACTACAGTGAATAGTTTTGTGATTAATGCACATGTGTGGAATAGGGGACATTTGGTGCGTCATTAGTGTAATTACCTTCTTAGGCTAGTTACTGTGTCATTATGGTAATGAGAATGTGCTGCTTGTCATATCATTATGATGATTATTCTGTTTATGTGTGTGTGGTGTTATGATTATAGTTATTCTGTTTAAATGCTTGTGGTGTTTTTATGTTGATTATTCTGTGTATATGCGCATGTTGTTATGATGGTGATTGTTCTCTTAACATGCTTGTCAACTCATTATGATGATGGTTTTGTTAATATGCTTGTCTTATGCGGTATTAGAACTTGCTATGCTTTAGTATGGCTCCAGGTAGTTGTCTAACTCGTTAGCTTTTTGGACAAAGACTTGTACTTTAATGCAGTATTGATTTGTGCAAGTTTGTTTACTTGTTCTTGTATATCATGTATTTTGCTCATTTGCTGTCTCACTTTATTTAATATTTCGTTACATTGTAACCAAGATGTTTTGCGTTTGTTTCAAATTTCGTGTTTTGTATTATATTATTGTTAACAGTGCAATTCTTCAGTAATACAGTTGTATTTTACATCATTTTTACCCTTTTGGATCTAGTCATGTCACTAGTTAGCCAAATGGTTCATTTTTGTTGGTGTAAGTACTGTAACCCACCAACTATGACCTTAAATTAGCTAGGAGTTTGGGCAACTTCATTTCAGTGCAACTTTGAATGATTTTGCTTCTGGGTAATTATTAAGAACCAGTTTTTTAATCGTGGCATTTCTTTGAATTTTGAAGGCATTTATTTGTGCAGTGTTATTTCTGCATACACTGAAGAATTTTGCTTTTGAGTCAGTGCTTAAACACACCGCTAGTTTTGGTGAAATTTGATGGTATTCAGTTTTGTGCAATGTCATATCTGTGTATTTCTGAATAGTTCTGTTTCTGAATCAGCAATATGTGTACTGCTAGCTAGTCTTGGCACCTCTTTGAATTTTGACGATATTCATTTTGTGTAGTGTTAGTTCTGGTTGCTTGATGTTAATAGTTTTGCTGTTAGATCAGTAGTTAAGGCAATACTAGTAGAAATGTGCCTGTATGAATTTTGAGGGCATTCAGTTTGCGCTGTGTCATTTCTGCGTACTTCTGAATAGTTCAGATTCTGGGTGTGCATTTGAAGTGCTGAAAGCTAGTCATGGCATCTCGTTAAAGATTTGAAAGTATTCAGTTTGTGCTGTATTAGTTCTGCATGTCTAATGTGAATAGTTGTGCTTGTAGACCAATAAGACACTGCTTGCCAGGTATGACACCTCTTTAAATTGTAAGGGTATTCAGTTTATGGAGTGTCAATCAGGCATATGTGTGAATAATTTTGTTTTGGGGCAGTGATTCAAGCAGTGTTTGCTAGTCTTCACACCTCTTTAAATTAAAACTTTTTTAGGATGTTCAGCTTTTGCAGTATCAGTTCTGCATACTTATAGCTCTGTTTTTGGACTAGTAATTAAGCAATTGCTTGCTGGTCTTGGCGCCTGTGTGAATTTTGAGGGTATTAAATATGTGCAGCATTAATTCTGTATACTTCTGAATACTTTTGTTTCTGGATCAGTGAGGTATTTGTTGTAAGTTATGGCGCCTCTTTAAATTATGAGATTATTCAATCTGTGCTGAGGCATTTCAACATGTTTCTGAATAGTTCTGTTTTTGGATTAGTAATTAAGACTTTTCTTGCACATTGTTGCTTCTTTGAATGTTCGAATTTTGAGAGTATTCAGTTGGTGTTATGTCATTTTTTCGTCTCCTTGAATAGTTTTACTTCCGGGTCAATGATCAAAGTTTTGCAGCTTGCTTGTCGAGGCGTGTGATGGAGTTTTTAGGAAGTTCAGTTTCGGATTTGTCATGTCTACATACTTCTGTATAATTTTTACCGCTGGGTCAATTTAAAATAGAAGGGGGGAAAAAAGCGAAGCTAGTCATGGTGCCTATATGTATTTGTGGATAATCAAGAGATCAGTTGCAGGAAATTTGTTTGCTGGGCTTATGCAATATCAAGAAAGCAGTTTCCGTTGTGATTTGGATCGCTGTTTGCTGGATGAACAGGCACATGCAATTTCAAAAAAACTTGCTTTAGTATCAGTGTCATATATTCAGTTTGCTTCTATACCAGTGTCATATTCAGTCTGCCATTTTCTTTACTACTAGGTTGGTCAATTCATTGCTCTGCTGAGTTGTTGTGGCACACGTCTCTGGGTATGAAATCTAGTCATGAAATTCATCAGTATTCTAGGCTTGTGTGCTTGTGTGTGTGTGTGTGTGTGGTGTGTGTGTGTGTGTGTGTGTGTGTGTGTGTGTGTGTGCGCGCGCACACGCATGTGCGCGTGTGTGCACATGAGAGAGAGAGAGAGAGAGAAGAGAGAGAGAGAGAGAAGAGAGGAGAGAGAGAGAGAGAGAGAGCATTGTATTATTTTTCGGTGCTGCTGTAGTTTTTGTGGTAGAATTTACTCATAAGTAAAAAGTCTGTTCCTGCCTTTTAACCATTTCAGTGCAGAAGACTGATTGGTTCAGTTTTATGTCAGCATCCACCTCAGATGATGTGGCCTAAAGGGCTGACAGTCCCGGAGAAATGGGGGAAAGGGAGATTATCTAACCTGACTCTAAAACAAGAAGAACAACACTGTGGACAGCATGGTTCTTTTTTTGCGTTATCACTTGTGTATATTAATTTATGGAGAATCTGAAACATGATGATTATGTTCATCACTGTCATAGCAGTATGTTTTACACTTTGCTGTGATTTCCTTCTTCTTCTTTCTTTTCTTCTTTCTTTTCTTCTTTCATTTCTTTTCTTCTTCTTTTCTTTTTCTTCTTTCTTCTTCTTTTCTTCTTCTTCTTCTTTCTTCTTCTTCTTCTTCTTCTTTCTCTTCTTCTTTCTTTCTTTCTTCTTCTTTCTTCTTCTTCTTCTTCTTCTTCTTCTTTCTTCTTTCTTCTTTCTTTTCTTCTTCTTCTTTTCTTTCTTCTTCTTCTTCTTCTTCTTCTTCTTCTTCTTCTTCTTCTTTTCTTCTTCTTCTTTTTCTTCTTCTTTCTTCTTCTCTTCTTCTTCTTCTCTTCTTCTTCTTTCTTCTTTCTTCTTCTTCTTCTTCTTCTTTCTTCTTCTTTCTTCTTCTCTTTTCTTCTTCTTTCTTTCTTCTTTTTCTTCTTCTTCTTCTTCTTTTTCTTTCTTCTTTCTTTTTCTTCTTTCTTCTCTTCTTCTTCTTCTTCTTCTTCTTCTTCTTCTTCTCTGTTCTTGATGAATTGATAGAATACAGTTTCATGTATTGCATTGTGTTTGTTAAGTGAAACTGTAATATGATTTTGTTTGAATGTTTCTAGAGTTGTGTCATGATTTGTTCATTAACGCTGTACAGTTTTTAATTCTAATCTGACAGAAATTGACAGTGGACTTAAGAATTAATCCAAGCAACCAACCATTAAAACAAAACAACAAAACAGAACAAAAACCACAATTAAAAATCACAGGGGTGACCATGCATTCGCTCAGCAGGTTGTTACATGTCTAATCTGTCTTGATCGGTTTGCAGCTGTTATAAAATCGATAACAATCAAAACAACATGTTATCCAATAATATATTGGCATACCAATATGCCTCTACAAAACCCACAGAATAGAAATAGAAAGCAGAAATAAAAGGCTGGAGCTAAATAACAAGAAGACTGAAATCCTGGTAATCAGTAAAAAGAAACGAGAAATCCCCTCTGCAAAATAACAGCAAATGGCACAACATTGAGACAGGTTGATAAGTTTAAATATATGGGAAAGTTTATCTCACCAGATAGAAGATACACATCAGAAATTGCCAGCAAAACAGTCAAGCTAAAACAGCATTCAACGAAAGCATTGTTATCATTAAATACCTATCATTAACATCAGGAAGAGAGTTCTTCAGTGTTACATAGAACTGATAGATGTGAAGCGTGGACAGTCAACACGTGAAGTCAGAACAAGATTGAGGCAGCTGAAAAGTGGTATTCTAAGAAGAATGTTAAGAGTTCCATGGACAGCAAAGAAAACAAACGAGACAGTCTTAAAGGAGGCAGACACAAAAAGAATATTGATGATGAAGAAAAGACAACATTTATAGGACATTTATGAGGCAAGAGAAATTAGAGCACCTAGTCACAACAGAAAAACTGAAGGGAAAAAGGAGCACCAGGTGTCAGACCGAGGAAGAAAATATTGGACCAACTTGCGGAGTGGTAGAGGACAGAGAGGGCGGGAGATATACTTGCAGTGACAATGGATAGGTTGTTATGGAGGGCCATGATCGCCAGCGCCATGTGGCAGGGCGCATGATGATGATGATATGCTTCTATCAGACGGGCACAGAAATGATTTCCTTAAGCTCATGTCACAACTTGTTATTCAGTACATTTGAAAGTGTCACTGTCATGATAGAAAACAGCAATGACTTGTAAGTTCAGAAACAATACATTTCATAAAATGCTTAAGTATATTAAAAATAAGTCGAATTACAGGCAAAAAAACCATGTCTGTAACAATTAAAGTATTTATTTTTCCTATATGACCTCCTTACTCTTATTTCTTAACCGATCGCGGCAAAGGAAGTAAAAGCCAATTTTGTTGTTGTTGATGTCATTTTTATTGTATATATAATTTTTTTTTATATTGATAAATTGGTTTTCCTTTTCGTTCTGTTTTCTTGCAAGCTTTATGTGTTGAAAGGAAAACTGGAAAAATTCAGTTGAAGCTTTAAGCTGAGTCAGTACAGTTGGTGACTGAGACGTTATGACTTGTTATGTTGCGAGCTGTATTAGTTAGGATGTGTCTTAAAATGGTTTCACCATCCTGTCTCTGTCATTCTTTCGTCAATTCTGGCAGTAAGGCAGGCCATAAAATTAGGGTTGGGGGGTGAAAAGATTAAGTGATGTTGTTTCTCACAATGTGACGATTTTTAGAAATTAACCTATGCAAAGTCATGTGTTCTATTTTTTTTTTCTCCATTTTTATGCTTTTAAATTACAAGAAAAAAGATCACATTTATTGTATTTGTACTTTTAAACATTTTAACGATTAAACAATATCTCTTGGAAAACGTGGTGCTAAAATTAAAGAGGACGATGACTGTTGATGTATGATACCCATCAGTATATCCATTACCTGCAAGTGGTTATGTAATAGTAAAATTGACAGCGAATGTAGCGGTACTAATAGTACTGGAGAAATCGGTGATACTTGTAGAGTACTAATGTGATTTAGCAGTGGGTGCACCCGGTTTAGGACCGCATTGGCTGTGGTTAGATAAGCCGATTCATGAATGGCAGTCCTTAATATAGTGAAGCACATGAAGACTGATGGCTGTGACTAGCTTGTCGCTGTTACAGTATTCCTCCTCTAAATTATGTCCGACCTCAGTCAAGTTCATTTATACTCTGTAATGGAGCTGCCTGCATATACAGCCTGTCGCCAAGCATCGTGATTTGTAGCTGTCTCTTCCTAGATGTCCATGCTGATATCAGTGGACTTTAGGCTATGTTTGCAGACATCCTTTTATCGCAGATGCGCTCTTTGTCTGTCTGTATAGGACATCCTTTGCGATGTGGCTATTCTGCATGCGGCAGACTATGGCCGGGCCAGTGCCGTTATCTCAATGTGAAGAGGATATACATGCTTGGCATGCTAGTACCAATGTAATACTAATAGCAAAATTGACAATGAATGTAGTAGTACTAATACTAATAAGTAAAAGTGACAATAAAATTAGTGATACTAATATTTTTTTTTAATGGTAAAATAGACAATAAATGCAGTAACAGAGTAACATGACAATAAATTTGGAAGTACTGATAGTAAAAGTATAACATTGACATGAAATATAGTTGTACTAATACCAGTGTTAAAGTTGATAATAAATGTAACAATACTTGGACTAAAATTGACAACAAATTGAGAAATATTAATGTTAAAAGTAAAATTGACAAGAAATGTAGTAGTACTGATACTAATATTGAAATTGACAGCACATATAGTAGGATTCATACTAACGGTAAGATTGACAATAAATGTTGTAGGATTACTACTAAAATTGACAGGAAATGTGGAACTAACAGTAGGAGTAAACTTGACAATAATGCAGTGGTACTTAACCAAAGAGTAAAATCGGAGTAGCCTACATACTGCAGTTGTATTACTATTAGTAAAATTTACAAGAAATATAGAAGTATTCATCCATTAGGTAAAATTTACAAAGCTTGTGCAGTATTAATACTAATAGTAAAACTGAAAATGGATATATAGCAGTACTAGGTTGTAATAGTAAAATTGAAGACAGGTACAGTTAATACATATTGACACTTCAGATGTGATGTTGAAGACAGGCACAGTTAATACATATTGACACTTCAGATGTGCTGTTATCAAATCACATGAATTTTGACAATTACAGATTAAATATCAGTGTCATAATTCATTACATAAATTGTGTTTGAATGTTTTATATCATGAACTGATGTCATTGGTGTTTTATATCAATGAAGAGAGAATTTTCATTTCACATTAAGAGTTAACTGAATTGACTCAATTTTTTCTATGAAATTATAGATGTCTAATTGTGACAGTGACGGTCAGCATCAGTAGTCGTTTTGTTCAGGAGGTCGGTTTTGAAATTTTGGTATCATATTATGAAAGTTTTATTTAAAACTATACATGATGCAGCTTTCTGGTTATATTATTTCTTAACTCACAACATTAAAATATAGATTTCATTCTCGATGAGAAAGAAAGCATAAGCTTATTTTTGTGTTTGTAGAAAACAAAGATACACGAATTTATACCAGATGTTGCTTTGTACAAAGTATTGTACAAAATGCTGGCATTACTAAATGTTCACAAAAAGTTGTAATGCTGGCATTACTAAATGTTCACAAAAAGTTGTAAGTGCTTTCTGTAACACATGATTTTTTATTTCTATTTTATCCGCTTACATTTGTTAAGGGGGAAAAAAAACACACGTGATATTCTTGAAAGAGTTACAGTCTTCTTGTTAGAAAATAGTTGTACAGTTTTTATAATCAGGTATATCATAATTTTGTATTCATGCAGTGTTTTTAATGTTAGGATATTGTGCATAAAGTTCCTGCAAAAATCAGCCTGTATAGATAAGTAGTTGTGCATTTTCATTTATGTTCAGTATAGCTTGTGTAGCACATACTTGTATGTTATGATGTTGAGTAATAGGGCAATACCGATTGCTATTGCCATTTTATTCTGTCTTGTTTTAATTCGCTTCCATTGCATTTGGTTTTCATGGATGAACATGATGGAGTCGAGTTTGTATTTGTGCATTTTTCAATATAGGAAAAGAAAATGAAGTCTTTGGAGATATTTTCTCTCTCAAAAACTGCAAGTCTTTTTCCTAAAGCATGCCGACTGCCATAATCTGGCAAAGGTGGCAGTGTTTTGTTTGTACTAAGTATACATGTGAGTCATGATTCTGTTTCGCTATTTTTTGAATTATTGAGTGTGTGTTTCATGTTCTGTGTTCAAATCAGTATTTTCTATTTGATGTATGTTTAATGTTGTCCAGTCATTTTTATATATTTTCTAATCTTGTTTGTGGATGACACTGCTTTCAAAATATCGCTCTTGTATACTCATTGAGTTTTTTTTTTTTTTTGTGGTGGTAATAATTAATTTATGTGATGTCATTTGCTTCTGATGTTATGGCGCATTTTTACTAATTGCTTTGTGTTATATTATCGCATTTTTTTGGATAACTAAGCGTTGGCATAATTGTGTTCTGATTGAGGATGAGGATTATCGAAGCTGTCCATCAGTGTTTGCTATCCCTGACCCCAAAACTCACTTTGACTTTACTATATGCTAATGCCTGACCCATTGTCCTTCATGTAGGCCTGTATAGAAGTGTGTTCATTCACAAACACAGACACACACACAGACACAGACACACACACAGACACAGACACACACACACACACATACACAGACACACACACACACACAGACACACACACACACACACACACACACACACAGATACACACAGACACGCACACACACACACACACATACACCCATATTTATATGTATGTATATACATATATATATATATACATATAAATTTATATAAATAGATATATAGATATACACACCTATAAACACACACACACACACACACTATATATATATATATATATATATGTATATATATATATAGATATAGATATATATTTATATGTATATGAATATAGATAGATAGACAGATAGACAGACAGACAGACAGATAGATAGATAGATAGATTCATCTATACCACACCACAACACAACATAACACAGTACACCACACCACACCACACTGCAACAGCACAACACAGTACAATACAACACAACACTCACACAAAGAGACTCAAACCATAACAGGGTTGTACATCACAGCGTATCTTGGTGTGTTTGGTATGGAAATGTGTATAATGGGGAATGTCGATACGTCTGTTTACGTAGAGCACACCTTCCATTTTTCTACTCTGACTGCTCAAGTTTGAGTCTGGCTCATGAAGTATGGCGCCCATGACTTCCAAATTTGTTTTACTGTAAATTTCACATTTTCAAGATGGTGTCTCCGCACTTGGAATCAATTCCATAAGCACTAACGCTGAAAATGCTGTGTGGTGGAGAAGATCCAAATGATCATAATGCATGTAACCCATATACGATAACAAGGTCTTGAGGTCGCCTTTAGCCGTACGGGTTTTATACCTGTTCTAGTATCATTTACTGATAGCTTGTCTGGCCCTTTGACTCCCGCACCCTGTCCACCAGCTTCTTGCACTGTCAACCATACAGATACAAACAAAAACAAAAAAATTAACCCTTTGATTCCCTCACCCTGATACCCTGTCCACCAGCTTCTTGCACTGTCAACCATACAAACAAAAGCAACAACTTAACCCTTTGATTCCCTCACCCTGATTGGGTGAAGGAGTCAAAGAGTTAAGCTTTTGCAGTTGGTGGATAGGGTGCAGAAGTCAAAGGGTTAAACTATTGTCATGTAGGGCAGTAGTGAAGGTTCTCCACTTCTGTCTGTTGTGGGCCAGCACAATTTTGTACTTAACCCTACACTGGTACGGGAAGGTTTCAGTCCTTTGAGTTAGAAGAAAAAAAGAAAAGAAAAAGAGAAGAAAAAAGAAAACAGCCGCCAGTGGGTACATTGTCAAGAACAATAAATCCAGGTACGTGACCTCAGCACCAAGGAAGGGAAAGTAAGAGTTATCTCCCTAATAGTAGTAGGCCTCCCTCGGTCATGGCTGACCATGGACAAAGTACATCTGTTCTAATGTCTAGATGGGCTGTCTGCTTGGTCCAAGCAGTGTCACCTGTGACTGTAGAGACCAATGCGAGAGAGGCAGTCTCTGTCGCAGCGGTCACATGTGTATGCTGATGCTGGTTGTTGGCTGTCATCCCTTTTCTGCGAACTCGCTTTTCTGCTGCAGCAACTGACAGTTTGTCCTTACCAATCCGCAGCTGTTTCTTGAGAGTGGTTCTCCAGCTGTTGCGGTCGTCTGCAAGGTCCTCCCAGGACTCAGTGTTGATCTCAAGCACCTTCATGTCACGTTTGCAAACGTCTTTGTATCTCAGCTGTGGACGGCCAATGTTTCTCTGCCCTGTGGCAAGCTCTCCCTAATAATGATAGAACAAACAAGCATAATCCAAAACAAGTGTGACTGCCTGCGTTCAAGCAAACAGAAACCAGAAGGAAAAAAAACAGAAAAAAAATCAGAAAAAAACAACAACACACACACACACACACACACACACACGAAAAAAGAATCAGAACGCATATGTAATACAACCAGACAAGACAGGTGCAAATTTTCGGCCAACTGGCCTTTGTCAAGCGTAAGATCACAAACAAACACACATCAAATACTGAAATTATGAGAAAAAGACCGAAACTTCCCTCCTGCTTCGTCCAGTGTGAGAAAAAGACTAGACTGACTAAAATGACGTCATAATGTGTTTGTGAGTAAATAGGATGTCAGAGCGGAAGTGAGATGAATTTCGCAATTTGAAAAGTGGCCATGCCAGACAAACAAACGGCAACACCGAAACTTTCGCTCGACAGAATCAATTGTCTAGTCTGTTTCGTGGTAAGAAAGCTGACACACAAGCGCCCATACAGTTGAGAAGAACGTGTTGAAACCTGTGAGGTCAGACACAACTGTCAGTGCGGAACGGACCGTGTATACCCTAACACTATCCTTTTGAAATGGGTGTGAGGTGAAGGTCATTGCGAGTTTCGCTGTTTTTTATTTTAAAGCTGTCGGAAGCAAAGACGGAGAAAGCACGTAAGAGCCTTCTCCCGATAAAGGTTTATACACACACGCACACACACACACACACACACACACACACACATATATATATATATATATATATATATATATATATAATATATATATATATATAGATCTATATATATATATAATTTTTGCTTTGGCTAGTCTAAAGAACAACTGTAATTTGATATAACTCTATCAAACAGTTGGCGAATGTTACGGCCGTACTAGGAATGCCGTGTGCAAATTAATGGGTGTTGGGTCAGTGGTGCGCGTTAGCCTAAATGGCAGCAGAATGCTAGCCGTCCCTTTGGAATGGATCATAATCTGTGCGGAACGGCCCAGTTGAACTCGACGCCTATGGCCGTTTCACCCACAGACTTTCTAAAGCCACGGCAGGACTCTTTAAAGCGCCGTGTGCCTGAAATGCCCGCTCACAACAGTTAGATGACACGGCTCATCTTCAAGACAGTCGCTAATCGTGGACACGCCGGGACAGTAGCCTAATACAAACTAAGAACAAGATGTCCGCTTCATTTCTAACCTTTGTAACAGTAGGCATCACATCTCTCCAATTCTTCTCTAGTAGTTCGGTTCAGAAGCAACAACACAACTTCATATTTGGTAGTGTGGTAGCTGTTATTATCTCCTATTACTTCGTTAAATATAATGTGGCATTAATCATGATTAATGGGAAATGTTACGGCGAATCGATAGAAATATTTCAAATCAGAGCAGATTTGAATGATGATGGGTGGAGCTAGTGTCTGGCGCGCGAGTCCCGCCTGACACCACGGACCTGAAAATAAATATTTAGATCTGTGGCACTTTTCTGGGGCCGCAGTAGGGCTGCAGGCATATCACTGTCAGTTTCAACTTGACCATACTATAACTGCACGGCCTACCTATGTGCATGTGAACACGCGTGGAACCCTAAGTGCCCCACTTGGCAATGAATACGAGCACAGCGCGCACGCGGGGATGAAAATCTGTGTACTAGCCCTTCTCACCCGTTCTGCCGGATCGGATACAAGGCCTTTGGTTTCAGCATATAAGTAAATTATGGTTCCACTCTTGTCATCTGGAAACATACGGTGGAAATGGCTGTGTGTCAGTGCATGGCCTTCGCATAATACAATGATTGTGTGAATATTCAGTTCATAGATTTGGTGGACGTGAAGTGTACAAAATGAAGTTTGCTAAAACGCCGGTGAGATTTGTAGATCAGATAAAGAAATCAAGCAGTCAGTCACACATGTGCTGCGCGTCTCGCAAGGCAGTAGACCACTGATGTGACGTCACGCGGTGCGGTGTCAGGCCATTTCTTCGCGAAGGCCGTGGTCAGTGTGACCTTTAGTTGGTTAGAGTGCAGGTAAGGCAGGTGCCGTGGGTGTGACCCTGACCCTGACTCTGACCCAGGCAACAGTTTTAACCCTTTGACTCTCGCACCCAGTTTTAACTCTTTGACTCCAGCACCCTATCCACCAACTGTAAAAACTCAATCCTTTGACTCCCTCACCCTCTCCAGCTGCTTCCTGCAGGAAGCTGGTGGATAGGATGAAGGAATCAAAAAAGTTATGTTTTTGCTTTGCTTGCGTCGATGGCAATGCATGATGCTGGTGGACATGGTGCAGGAGTCTAAGGGTTAACGTGGGCCGGTTGGTTCTTTTGAGAAAACCCTGGGACTCAGGGTCTGATGTCTGAGAGACAGAGTTCAATCCTTGCCTGTCATTCATTAACACCTGGCCAGTTTGCTGTGTCTCCGTCATTCTGGTGTTGTTGGCTTCGTATTCCATAGGTCTCCGTTCTGTCTCCCTTCCTCCCCATTTTGTGACCTTGCCAGTACATAGGGTTTTGCGCAGGCTTGGGGAGTCTGTGAGAGAATTCCTGTAGGTTTGGGTGGAGCGCATATGGAGTTGATCGTATAGGAAAAATCTCTCTTTAAAAAAACTCCAAAATTTCAAATATTCAGACGAGGCACTTAATTCTGCTGGGTGAAAAGTGGTTTTTGTTTGTTTTTTTGTTTTGTTTTCTTGCTGCTTGTTTGGGCTTGCAAGGTAGACAACCCTTGTTTTTACTTTCTTGGAGCTGAGGACGGGCATCTACTACGTATTCTCCTCCCTCTTCCCCCTTTTTTGGTCAGGGAATTAAAACAACAAAGGACAGAAGTAGGACTATCTTAAGTAAATGAAAGTGAAATAAAGTATTCGTAGAATAGAAAGAGACTCTTTGAATGTTATATAGAACCAATACTGTTGTACGGATGCGAGGCGTGGACAGTCAGAGCAGGATCGAGGCAGCCGAGATGCGGTTTCTCAGAAGAATGTTGAGAGTTCCATGGACAGCAAAGAAAACAAACGAGACAGTCTTGATGGAGGCAGACACAAATAGATCACTCATAAGGAAGATTAGGAAAAGACAGGCAACATTTATAGGCCATTTTATGAGGAAGGGGGATTTGGAGCACCTGGTCACAACGGGAAAGCTTGAGGGAAAGAGAGCACCAGGTAGACCCAGGGAGAGAATGCTGGACAGACTTGCAGAGTGGCTGGGGATGAAGAGGGTGGGGGAGATGCTGGGGGCAACGAGAGATAGAGATGGTTGGAAGTCCATGGTCGCCAACGCCATGCGGCAGGGCACCTGATGATGATGATGATGATGAGAATAGAATAAGAGAAAAGTGAAATGCTGGCCTGAGAGGTTATCTCCCACCTCACTCACCAATGACCTTAGAATTTATTGAACTTATTTTTTCATTGATTGTTGACATTTTTTGCTACTAAATGGATAATACGTTTTTTATTACTACTTGGATAATACACTCTTGTACTAAGCACTGTATTATTATTATTATCAATACTAAACTTATTGAATTTGAAACTATAAACTTGCTAATTAAAAAGAAAAAAGAACAAAAGCAAATAACCTTACAGGTTAGTTTGTTTGCGTTATCGATCATTTGTGTGTGTGTCTATGTGTTTGTGCAAGGAGTAACTCGTTTTGCTGGTCTTGTTTGTGTGTGCGTTTGTGCAATAATTAACCCTCTTTGTTTGTGTGTGTCTCTGTCTGTGCAATGATTAACCTTTCATGGGCTACTGTTTATCTCTGTATATGTGTGTGCGTGTGTGTGTGTGTCCATTTGATTGTGCTGTGGTTACCCATTTCTTGTTTATCTGTTGTTTTTTTTATTGTAATTATTATGATTAAACTTCTGCGTGTGTCTGTGTGTGTGTGTATGTGTTTATTGGTGCAATGAATAACTGTATTTTTGCGCGTGTCTTTGCGCAATGATTGGTGCTTTGTATTGTTTTTGTTTGTGTTTGGTTGTTCAGTGTATTTCTTTGTATTGTTCTTATTTCTCTCTGTATGAGTTGTCATTTGTATTTTTTTTGTTTGTGTGTTTGGTTGTTAAAAGGAATCCTTTGTATTATTCTTATTTGTCTCTGTATGAGTTGTCATTTGTAATGTTTTTGTTTGTGTATTTGGTTGTTCAGTGTATTTCCTTTGTATTGTTCTTAACTGTCTCTATATGTTTCTTTTTTGTACAATGATTAAACCTTCATGTGCGTGCTTGTGCATTTGTGCAATAATTAATCCTTTATATTTTCGTTTGTGTGTGTGTGTGTGTGTGTGTGTGTGTGTGCACACGCGCGCGTGCAGGGATTGACCGTTCATACTGTTTTTATTTGTGTGTGCGTGTGTGTGTGTGTGTATGTGTGTGTGTTCAAGGATTCACTCTTTATACCGTTCTTATTTGTCTCTTGTATTCGTGTTTGTGCAATGATTATGCGTTCAAGTTTGTGTGCATGCTTGTGTGTTTGTGTAGTAATTACTCCTTTGTGCTGCTTGTTCGTCCGAGACCGGACTTAGTTCTCCACTCCCATCCATCCAAACAAGTGATTCTAATCGAGCTAACTGTACCATACGAAATTAGAATGGAGGAACCCCATATCTACAACACCGAAAAGCATGCCAGTCTAGCCAGCAACTTAAGGACATCTGGCTTTGAAGCCAAAGTCCTCGCTGTAGAGGTTGGAGCAAGAGGGTTGATAGCTGGCTTTGAAGCCAAAGTCCTCGCTGTAGAGGTTGGAGCAAGAGGGTTGATAGTCACATCAGTCTGTAATCTCATGAAGCCACTCTCTGTTTCGGAGAGACAGGACCAGAGCCCTACAGGCAATGGCAGAAGCAACTGAAAAGAGATCCAGCTCGACCTGTACCAAGAGGAATAAAAGTGAACTTCATAAGTCTTAAAATCATCCCCCTTCCCCCACTTACCTGGGATTGTTTTCCCCTTCGGCCGTATCACCTGATGTGGGTGTCGACGTAAAAACTGAACCAAATCAATCAGTCAGCTTAAAATTCCCCCATATGTTGCTGGTGTTCGATAGCCAGGTGGTTAAGACATCACAAGTGTGACTTTGCCTTGAGAAACCT